>CAWVNZ010002500.1:0-35491 GCA_963930735.1 Dioctria linearis | reverse complement strand
TTGGCATCGCTTGATGAAAACGTTTTGTTTTTTTTTTTACTTGAAACACTAAATAAGTAAATGATCATGAAATAACTGCGCCAGCAATGACGCTGTGTCATATTTAACCGTTTTGACTTAACGCACGTGTGTCTCTCTGTGCAGACGGTATCGCATTGACAACGCAGCCGGTTCGAGTAGAAGATGGCTGTATCTCCAGCTGCAGAATCGATCAAATTAAGCGGTCAACGTAAACAAAAAATATCACTGTATTAAATTGCTTCGGGTCAATGTGACCTAGCGTCGTTCGCGCCGGGCTAAAAAGTTTGTACACTTCCAAGTGTGCTATATAGGATGCGGGTAAGGAATAATTCCTAGGAACCATAGCTTAGTTTCTACAAGCTTCTGAACACTCCGTGCCTATATATTTTCGATGCGTGGTAATGATAGTTAAGATAGTCGAACTATATCAGTTTATCAATAAGTCTACAGTTCACTAAGCAGTGAAAAATACACAGTATACTTATATTATAAAACCTAGAAAGCCTACAGATAATCCTAGTAATTATATACCAATTAGCCTAATAATCACATTAGAAAAAATACTGGAGAAGATTATTGAGGATAGAATTACAGCAGTTCTGGATAATAAGGGCATACTGTACTACCTAACACAAGCGCTGATCTAGCACTAATTACAATTGTTTATAAGGTGTTTTAATTTACCAAAAACGATTGTGTATTTCAACGTTTATATTTTGATACTTTGATAGTTAATGGGGGGGGGGGGGGCAACCAACTAGGAAGAATCGCTTCAATAAATTACACCGTGGTTCATCAACACATATTTTCTGCAATTTCCTTTTTTGGTTGGTATGAACTAAGTAAGTTATAGCATTTGCATAAAAATCTTCGACATAATCTTCCGAACAAAAAATTTCTTAGTTATTATTCTCCAGACTGAGAACAATAAACTTCTGGGTTATTAACTTCCCAGCTTAATAGCAGAACGTCTTGAAAAACTCTTTTCCAAACTTAATTTCACAAACATCTGGGAATTATTTTTCTAAACTTAATTTCACAAAATGTGTTCGTCGCTAAGGACATAAAATCTCAGACTAATTTTTCAAAAACATTTCTGTTTTTCTCATACCACTTAAAATATATTCGGATATCCCGCAAAGTATTTTCGCTATTCCATTCTCGAAACCGAAATAACAAAACTTACCATACATCGTACCACCACAGTACCGAACCCTAACCACCCACCGCTAGCGAAGCCCATTGTTTAGCGATAAGAAAGGTGTCGTGGTGATCTGCTGGTTCGTCCAGCTGGATCGAGTTGATTCTTCGTGGACTTCAGCTGGAGGATCATCATAAACGGTAACTATACTCGTGCTGGTATGATCGCTTGAATGCTGAATAACTGGTTGAGGAAAGTCGATATTGGGCTCTACAACTACCACCGAATATGCACTTTCAAAACCCTTTGGGAGATCTCTTCGGAACTGCGAGTTGAGTGAAATTTGTAATTTCTTAATGACGTGTTGTTCTGGAACTGGCTTGGGTCCTCCATTTCCGTGATGCAGGGCTTCAACCGATTAACCGAAACATTAACCTCCTTGTTTTTGACTTTCAGAGTAAAAACTGATAACTTGATAGGGACCCTAGTAAGGTGCTTGCAAAGACGCTTGTACTGCCTAGGTTCTTAAGGGTACAATTACCTAAGTCCATGAATTTAAAAGGTGATTACCTGGATTGGTTAGAAGTCGAAATCGGTCTAAGATCAGCAAACAATTTACATAAAGACACAACAAAATCAGACTGTGGGGATTAAGCTGGAAGTTCTAAAGATAGGCGTAAGCCTTCTCGCTAAACTACCTCCGCTGGAGTTGTTAAAAATTTCTCCCCGAAAACTGTCCTGAGGACGAAAAATACGAACGGTAAATCAGAATAGTAGCTTTCAGCGTCCTATGCCATCGTTCTACGAACCCATTTGGTTGAGCATAATATGCGGTAATTCGGCTACGTACAAAACCTAACAATTTTGAGAGCTCAGCAAAAAGTGCTTTCTCCAATTGAGCCCCTTTCCCGGGACGATAGTGTTGGGTATACCGAAATGGGCTATCCACAAACTACAAAGCGCAGCTGGCAAAGAATCAGTATTGATGTCGACTAGTGGGACTATGCTTCGGACGAACGCGTGAATCTATCAATGACGATGAGACAATATCTCAAACTATTGGAAGGTGGGAGAGGACAATATTAATAGGAATGTCCTTGAAGTGGAAAAGACCCCAAAAGTTTTTTTAAGTGACAAGTGATTTTGCATTGCAGACATGCGGAGCTCAGGAATTAACATCCTTATTCATTGAATACCAACAATATTTGGAGGTTACCATTTTAGTTAGTGTCTCGGATATTTGAATGCAATAGATTGTATATCGAGTTAAAAACTTGTTTCTTAAAAGACTGAAATAAAAGGTTGATTACTATTCGCAGTAATTTTACACTTGATATCCTTACTACTACCAAAAATGGCATAATTTTCATATTTATATGATGACTTTTGAAGGAGAGTTAGTAGCTCAGGATCATTAATTTGATCGTCGGCATAGGAATCAATGCCTATCAGACTAGGAATGTGAATTTCGTCGTTCGTACATCGTCCTTATCTGCAACACGCTTCATGTGAGTGGTAAACTGGCCAATGAAATCCAGATGCCGTAGCTCTATTTTGGGTGACGCCTTTTTTTCAGGGTTCTACTTAAAAGTGAAAGTCAGCAGCTTGTGGTCAGTGAACAATGTGAATGGTCGACCTTCTAAATAAACGAAAGTATGTGATACCTTGATAGACTGCCAACAATTCGTGATCGTACGCGCTGAACTTGCCTTGCGCACTACTAAGTTTGACCGATAAGAAACCGAGAGGTTTTCAGGCGTTATCTTATGCTGCATCGCTGCTCTTACAGCCGTATCAGAGGCATCAACTCAACTCCGAAGAAGAATTAGGAAAAGCTAAAATTGTAACCTCACCTAATTGTTTTTTTTTACCAATTTTAAAGCCTTGAACTGCTTCCTCAGACCAGCTTATTTTCTTCTTACCATTTTTTTTGAGCCTCTTAAATAGTTGTTTAAGAGTACTTGATGCTTGGCCGCATGTGGCTAAAAACGGCTATCGTGGGTAATCCTTTGAATGTGCGCTTGAATTTAGGAGTCACTACTGCAAATACATGCTGTGGCAGAACATTAACACTAAACTTTCCCAAAAGCCAAAATATAATATGAAATAGTTTGTTCATAAAATATCTCCTCCTTTTTTTTTTGTTGTATACAAATGTACCTATTAACACCGACGTCAATAACAATAAGTGTAATGCGTTAACCCATATCCATCCATCCATACATATTTAATTTTGAAAAACACCCTAAAACCATTTCGATAATGAAGTGCTTCCGAAAAAATATTGTCTACGGAAATGTTGTGTGGATTTCGCCAGTAGGTACTTACTAGGTACGAGGTATGTAATAATTCAGTAAACGGGGAATACTTACTTAAAATGCAGTCATAATCGCGAATTAAATCCATTGAACAACACTTTGCAGACAGGAAGGGAAAAATTCGTTCAATGTTTGATAAAAATGAAAAACGCGACCACGAAACAGAGAAAAATAGAAAGAGAGTTGGAGCAGTAAAGAATCATCATCAGACCGAGGAGATCTGGCGCCTAACATTGAAACTTGAAATCGTTTTCCATCCCTATCCAGAGACAATTCCAGTTCCAACCAGAGGAGGCAAATCAGCAAACAAGTTGGAAATGTGGAGGCGAAGAGGAAAAACCCAGGAAGACACTATATAAATGAATTATTTATGGAGTGGCTTCCGTCTCCGGTTGCGTACAACTGTTGCACCGAATAGAGAAATTGGAATTTAATCACTTTAATTGAGGTATTTGTGGGCTTTCGACGTACATAACTAATTTTGTGATTTGCATATGTTGGAGGTCCTTTTTCATTCGGAAATATTTACTGTACTGTGTGAGCGATGACAAGCTTAGTGCACCGGGTATATTATAGGGTAGTACAAGTACATAGGTGGTATATTCCCGTATAGTTAGTTACCTACATCCATACATTTTAGTGGAATAGTTAGTCCTGTGTGAATGTAAATTTCAAGCGGACCGCGAAACGGCAACGGTGAGCAGATGCTTTGGCTCATAATTCACTTAAAGTTAATGGTCTGTTTAGGTCCAACATGTATATCCATCTAGAGGTGTGCTCCCTATCCACCTTGTTCTCCCACCGTATGAATAATTGCTTTACAAAATGCCAGCTTTACCTACTAGATATATATACATATATATGTTTTTTTTTCTTTTTCCACCTGTTGCGGTGAGTAAGTTTGTTTTTCTGAGCTTTATGTGATAGCAGCGGCAGTAGAGGAATTATGGAACTCACTCCAACTCCTACTATCATCATCATCAACAGGAAAGAACCCATGAACTCGCGAAAATCAATACTATAAGATCCACATTTATACAGCAATTTTATATATCTAACCTATAAATTTCCACTGTGTGCATTCGCACACGCTAATAAACTCGTATGGTACCCTCCTCGTAAATATGGTATGATCTGCCTTTGAGGAAGGTAAATTTTTTTCATTTGATTTATTTTCGCTCCGTTCGCTGGCAATCATTTTGATGTCTCCAATCGAAGTTCAAAGAAAATCATTTCCATGGCGGAAATGAAGTAATGACGAAAGAAAATGGGAGCCCGGGAGTTCGAGAAAATCTTGTTTCGTGACATGTGCTTTAAAATCAATCGCTTATAAACCTTGAATTCGATAAGACTAAAAGCACCGGTTTAACAGAGTGAGTGAGAGAGAGAGAGGGAGAGCGAGAAAATGAGAAAGAGAGAGAGTGAGTGAGATGGAATACAGCGGACAGTGTTTATGCTTTGATCTTGTATTTTGTAATATTTTTTGATTGTGTTACATTTTTTTTTATTCTTCCGAATATTATTTATGAAAAATAGAATTTTCTTAGAAAAGTAATGAATGTTTTTCTCACAATCAACAGCTTTAGACTGCTAGAACAAAATGGCAAAGAAATATCTGCTGAGAAGAGCTCTTTGCCAAAAAAGGTGCTTTTTTATAATAAAAACCTTCTGAAGTAGGATTAAGTTTATATTTTCTCTGAATGTCTCTTAATATATATATATTTTTTTACAATAAGTTATTTTTGTATTTTCGACGGTGAAACTAAGTAGGTACTTTGATTTTTTACGCGTGGCATAATGGTTCAAAATGAGAAATCTTATTTTTACAATATCATTCCACGTGTACAATAAGAAGCTTAGTAATTAGCAGCAGCTAATAATCGACTTTGATATATCCTAAGAACACAGAAACTCTGCTAAGGAGGAACCATAGTGACGTGCGGAATCTTACTACAGTTATCACAGGGGGCACTCAGTATATTTACATGAATACTTGCAGTATACTTCAAGTAGAGACAGGGGCGGATTTGATCACTTGGCCGCCCTAGGCCTGTGGAAGATTGCCGCCCCCCTACTCCCTGTAAAACACGAAAAATTGAATGATCTATATCCAGTGAAGGGACCCCAGGCTAGAATTAGCGGAGTAGGTTGCCTCATAAATCGGAGTAGATTTGAAAAAAATGGAGTAGAATTAAAAATAACACTTTCCAACGAATTATTTTATTAAAAAAAAAAAAAAAAAAGTATAAAAATGTAATGAAATACCCACAACTTCAAGAAAAAATCAAAAATCATTCAAACAGCAAAAAATTCCATTCAAATTAATAAGTTAATAAAACTCAGGGAACATAGGAACAACATTTCTTCGGATTTTACACATTTTTGAATTTTTAAACGTTGACGTGTGGGTTCACAGAGGGCGCGTCTACTAAAAAAAAAATATTCCCACCAAGTTTTGCCGCCCCCTAAATCTGCCGCCCTAGGCCCGGGCCTACTCGGCCTATAGGGAAATCCGCCCCTGAGTAGAGATCAAGTAATCAAAATATCATGTAAATGCGTATTGACTTCAAGTATACTTGTGTTGCGTAACTCACAACATTTTGTTCGATTTACTTGAACAAATCTATGTAGGTATACGCAATTTCAATACTTGAACATTTTTCATTTCTGCGAGTTATGAAAATGGTAAACACGGGGCGTGTATCTTTTTTCCGCTCCGTAAATCGAACAGAATTTTTAGAACGTTCAGAGCTCTCTGGAAAAAAGATACAAATCCGGAGTGCTCTAATTGTTCTGGTATATTTTTATATATTGGCAACACTTATGAATCGTGAAATACAAGGCCGTATATATGGGGTGGGTTTGAGGGGCTCGGAGGGGGTTTGAGCCTACACTTTCGTTAATCTCATAAGCCAAATTTTTACCCACAATTCTTTATATGTAGGGGCTCACAACAATTGGTTTTGTCATTTTGTATCTTTCCGCCATGCCCCTTTCAGGTAACGCAAAATTAGGAAAAACGTGTGCTAAATAGAGAAAGAAAATAAGCAGTACATTATGCATGTATTATACATATATACATCATAGTAGATGTTAGTTTACTTTGATAGACCGTAGCTTAATCGCAGTGGTATTTTAAATTTTGTTCATATTTTAAAGGGAATATTAAGTCTAAGTTTAATTTGTTTTCCGTCTTTAAACACCTATTTTTCTTGTAAATAATTAAAATATGGTAATTAATATTTTCCATGATTTTATTTAAATAGCTTAAAAAATTATTTGTTTACATTTTAGGGCATTTTAGATAATTGCATAGAATTATAAAACTTTTTCTTGCTTACGCAATAAAGTAAAGTTAATGATCAAAACATGTCATAATAAATACATTGCTATAATACAGAGGAAGGTTTGAAATCCAACTCTGGAATTTTTTGGTCATTTACCAAAAATATGAAGCTTTCTAATGCATATCCCACTGAAATGAGCCTAGATGAGAATGTAGCTAAATTCCCGAAAGAAATTAGTAATATTTTTGCTACATACTTCAAATCGACTTATGATGATAGTCCTTTAAGTCATGTTGACTATTATTCTGGAAGCTCTTCTTTAAATCATTTACCTATAACCCTTCCTCAAGTCGAAGTTGAAGCTGAGGATGTAGAACGTATTATTTCGTCATTGGATATCAGTAAGAATGCTGGTCCAGATGGGATACCACATATCTTTTATAAAAATTGTTCTTCAAACCTGGCGTATCCGATTTCAAAAGTATTCAATTTGTCTGTTAAAGAACGATTTTTCCCTACTAAATTGAAGCATCATTTTGTCTACCCAGTTTTTAAATCGGGTATTAAACGGAATGTCAGAAATGTCATCTTAGGCTTTTACATTTTAAATTTGCCACGTAATATATACGGATATATCCACTCCTTGCTCATTTAGATGGCTTATTAAAACACGTGCGGATATTCTATGTTGTAGCACACCATTGTGGATAATTTTTCTTTCCGTTCTTTTCATTGTTTTTCAAAATTTTATGTCAATTTACCCGCTTATTTACTAGCGGTGAAACCCTTGATCGAAAATCTCTTGCCACTCTGTCGACTGTGGAAACCGAAATATTTTCTTTTTTCTTTTTTGCTATATCTCGGTTAGAAAACTTTTCAATAAGGTCAAAATTACTTGTAGGTTTTCACGGCTAACGTCTTTTACAAGGCCGATGTTCAAAAAATTGGTTTTGGATGTTGTCTGTTTTCAAGACTCAATAAACTGCAAACACTGTATAAAATGTAATAATTTTTCTTTTTAATAAATCACCTGAATAATATATTTTCGATTTTTAAGGCAATTAATGTTTTTAACTCACAAATACAATTCAGGGTGCTTAACTCGGAACTGACTGAACACGAAATGAATGCCTCTAATTATTTTTAGGTAAATTGTTAATTTTCTCGACTAACAGATCTCTCAAGAAGGCGTTGAGAATACCGTCTGCAAAGTAAAATTAATACAAAGAAATCATTTCAAGGAAAAAAGACAGTATTTCTTTAAAAATTCAGAGTTTTCACATGTGCGTAGATTTCATGGACCATGTACTGTACGTACTATGTAGGTTTTCTGGTGTCAAATACCTGCATCCATTGAATATCCCATTGATTTGGGGAAATTAAACTTATTTTCCCCTTTCTATCAGAGAAAATAACATTTATTTTTAAACTAAATTATATTGAATTTAGGGAATTATCCTAGTTTTTTTTACAGTGTATTTCAATATGACTACAATAGTTTTACGAAAGTTTTATGTTATGTAACCAAGCTCTGGGCTAAGGATAACTTTTCTACCACTTAAATCAATGATTTTTATGTTTTTCTATGTTTATTTAAGTTTTTTTTGTTTTTTTTTTTTTTGTTTTTGGTCTTTTTACACTTTCTCATTTTTGGTTTTTACGTAAAACTTTGATAAATTATTCACTTCAGCCCCTATTTCCATAAGCCAACTTTAGAGGACGACAAAGGATAAAATGCCCCATATGCATGTATTGTGTATTCATGAATATTTAACCCCTTGACATTAACTATGCACCTTTTTGTACGTTTCCTCGGAAATTTCTTTCACTACACGATATTTGCATTATTTCAATTAAGAACGTAATTTTTATGGATGCAATACATATTTACAATTGTACATATCTACACAGAGGCATATATATATGAATAAAGTTCTCCCGCACCTTCAACTTCATAATTATATTTCTGGGCTCTTAAAGGATCTGCTGTTGAAAATAGTGGTCAAGTACCGTGGCGAAGTAAAAGTGAGTTCAAAAGTGCTTTCTCATTCATACCGAATTCTGTGTGGGCCTTAAGTGTACAAAATGTGAGGGAAAGAGGTTGGGGTCTGGAATGGAGGTGTGGGTTCGGCTAGAGTGTAAAACAGCGTGGACTTAATGGATCGAGCATCACAAAATTCAATGCACTCTGAGCAAGTACAACGCGAGCATTAAAAAGTCAACGTGCATATAAAGTGGTGGGGAGAGCAAGCATTCTGTCATGCATCTCAACAGCATTCATCGATAAAATGCATGCACCACTGCTATCTTGTTGGACCAGTTTTTTTTTCCTATGTTTTTTTTTTTTCATTCTCGTAACGATGCTTTTTCTGCTGCGAATATTGTCAGACAAGCCATTGTCGATTATCGATTTGTCGTAAGGGAGACATAAATAATGGTTTCATGATTTATCTCTGCCGGTAGACACACATTGATGCCGACGTTGTTGATGGTGGCCTTGCATTGTTAAACTTAATGGGCTTTGAGCTTAAAATGAGAATAGGATTTGGCTTTTATGATCCTTTCCCTTCTTAAGTTGTCAATGTTATTGTCTTGGAGATGTATATACCTATCTGAATGTATATCATATATGTATATGTAAAGGAAACCTTTTATTATGTTTTACATATAGGTCTTGACAAAGAAAAATATTTTCGTCATATTCCATCGTATTCGTTGTCGAAAATATCTGAAGATAATGTAATGTAGAGCAAATTAGCTCAAGTTTTAGTAATTATCATGTCTGGAACTCAATGTCTGGATTCACTAGCAATTCAGACGATATCCGATTTGTTTTATCTTTTTAATATTTTTTTTTTATCTGAAATTTGTATTATAGGACATTATTACTAGAATTATGTAGAATTAAGATAGAAACATTTTTTAATTTCCATCGACTGATCTTATCCATCGCCCGGTATCCTTAATTCGACTTGCCCAACTAGCATCAATTGTAAGATCTTTTTATGTATCCTAAAATGGTAAAAAGCTTTTCAGCTGATGAAATATAAAGGTAGGGACAGGGTCTTACAATACAAAAAAAAACAATTCATTTGAACTCATCTGCAGAAAGGAAGAAAACTAAATTTTCAAATGTACGATCCACGATAGGCGATCGACACGTAGAATTTCCTAGTACTGGAAGACATCCACAACATTGAAATTTAATTTGAAAATAAATTAGAAATAGGTCTGGATTTAAAATTCAACTAATTTGTAAAATTCGTAATTTATAGAATAAACCAAATTCGAAATTATTTAAGTTGACTCATGATATAATGCAATTTCTGTGGCATTTCAGAAAGAGACGATCATATAACATGGGTCTAACCAAGACCAGTATCTTCTTCTACAAGTAAATTATTTTGCTACCAGTAAGGAGTGATTATTATTGAACTCGACTTATTCAGAATTGCGATAAGTATGTGATTTTTTTTTTATCCTAACGTGCCTATGGAAAGTACAAGATTACAGGAATCTGGGCTTCGATATCTGGCCCTCATGTATTTTCAAAGATGGTTTAAATGAAGCGAACAGTACAAATAGTTCGCTTCAATCGTCAGAACAAATTATTCTCTCCAGTATACGGGAGTTCTACAAGATGCTAAACAGAAGAACACAACTATTATATATGTTTTAGCACAACGCATATTCTTGTAAATTATTTCGCAAGCGCAGAGTTCTATGGGATGTATTTTTGCCTGAAAAATGATTGGTATGGTAACCAGTGCCTTTGCGAGAAGGAACCTTGGACCAATTTGTGTTGCCACTGTTAACGGTCCACTAAGATCACCTTAAATAGTGTTTTAAAACTTACGGCACTACGGCGTAATGTCTGAAATTGGGTTCTATGAAATTTTGGAGGACTTTGCACTGAAGATGGTCTCCTTCCTAACATGAACATGTAAAGGTACTAGGTCCAGCATACTCTCTACGGCTGCGGTTGGGCAGGTACGCATGCTTTCAGTAACTGTTAGACATGCAAGGCGTTGTAGTTTTTGCATAATTTTTGCCTGCCTGTTTTTTTGTTTTTGGCCACCAAACGAGTGAAGCTTATGTGATCATGAGTCTTGTAATAGATGTATATGACCACAAGATAATTTCACAAGTTCTGCCAAAGAATCTGCTGCATGCCCATGTTACCGCTGTGGCCTCCTCATGTACTCTTTTTAAGTGGGAGTTCCATGTATGTCTGTTATCTAAGGTAATGCCTAGATATTTGACCTTCTTCGAGAATTCCACTACTGTTCTTGCTAGATATGGTGCTTCTAAATAAAGATTCCCTTTTTTCGTGAAGGGAACAAATATTGTTTTACCGGGATTGGCTCATAGTCCGATTTTTGAACACAGCTGAAAATAAATGGAAGAGATTAGTATTTAAAAAATAGAGCACTAGAGCACTTCCCTATAAATCCTCCAGTCTAATGTCCTCAGATGCTTCTCCGAACTTCAGGTAATGATCTGGAATAAATAACTTACAATAAAGCAAAATCATAATCAAACTACAAATAGAAGGAAATTACTTGCAAGATTGCCAAGAAAACGAATTTCTTGGCAATACAACAACAATATAATGCAAAGGTAAACATTCTAAATTCTTCGCGAAATTCATATCTTCTGCATAATAAACATTTGCAAAACAGGCAAGTATGTTCAAATATACAAAATACATGAATTCGCAGCATGTACATGCACAAGTATTAACAAAATTGACCATTTTTTGTCAATATTGACATGACAAAAAACACTTTCACAACATGAATAATTTCGCATAATTCGCATACATTATGCTAATTATTCATACTGTGTACATTAATAAACACATAAACAGGAATACAATATGCTTACCTTTATTATTAATCCATTAAATTTCCAAAAAAAAATACACCAAAAACCACGTCACTTCACAGTTAAAAACCGTGATTCTAATTGTCAAAGTGACGCGGTGAAGAATCCAGTTAAGTAATTCGACTAAACGCAACCTGTTGGTGAGGCCTAAAAGGTGTGAAATTCACCAGGTAGGCCAACAATCGCGAAAAATTAGAAAATTAATTCCCATAATAAGTGGGAAAGAGAAAGATATGAGAACCAGACAGAGGAAACTAGAGAGAAAATTTACGTTCCATACCGGAAACCGACATAATATGGTAGGGATCTGCCATATTGATATTTTTTTAGAAAAATTAAAATACAGGGTTTTCCAATTAGAGGTGTTATTTTAATTAGCCCGCTATTTCGGTAGATGTCAATTTTGGAGCTGTCATTTTTTGATATTTGACAAGTAGAAACTACGCCATTAATAAAAATGGATGGGATGCACGATTCAACAACGCATTGAAATTATTAAAATTAAATTATTAAAATGATCCGGAATTCCATTGAAAACTCATCTTGAGTGATGAGGCCCATTTCCACCTCGATGGCTTCGTCAACAAGCAAAATTGTCGCGTCTGGGGCTCGGAAAACCCAAGAGTTATTGTTGAAAAGCCTCTCTATCCTCAACGTGTGACAGTTTGGTGCGGTTTATGGTCCCGCGGGATCATTGGACCTTACTTTTTCGAAAATGAGGGTGGAGCAACAGTTACGGTGAATGGATTGCGCTATCGACAGATGATTAATGATTTTTTATGACCGGAATTGGATGGTATTGATATGGACAACGTTTACTTGCAACAATATGGTGGTACGTGCCATACAAGCAACGAAACCATTGATCTTTTACGGGAAAAGTTTCCGGACCGTGTTATCTCTCGAAGAAGTGATCACAATTGGCCACCGAGATCTTGTGACTTAACACCTTTCGACTTCTTCCTTTGGGGCCACGTGAAAGAGAAGGTCTACGCCAACAGCCCAGCGTCGATTCAAAACCTCAAAGATGGAATTCGTGAGGCTATCGAGGACATAGGGCAGCCACTTTGGGATTTGGTTATGGAAAATTTCATGAAAAGGATATGGTCCTGTAGGCGTGGTCGTGGTGGTCATTTGGATGATGTTATTTTCCATTATTGACGGCATACCTTCCTCTTTATAATGAAATAAGGATCCGATCATTTGTCTCAAAAAATCGCATTTTTCTTTGAATATCAAAATAACACCTCTTATTGGAAAACCCTGTATTTAAGTAAATCAATAAGGAAAATTCATGGACAATGAAAAAGAAATTAGTTAAGATAATTTAGCAAAATTGCAGTCAAAAATGACAAATATGGGAAAATTACATTTTTCGTGTGGAGTTTATGATAAAATGGCGGCTCCGACACTATAAAAGGGAGGTGCTCTCTAAAGAAACCCTCATTAATTTGACAGCGATCATAAATGCGAAATGCAATCAAGTGGTGAAATTACAAGATCACTTTTAAATTGATTGAAATTGAAGTTAAAAGTTGGCATAATTAGAACGTACCAAGGTACCTTATTTTACATGCTGCTATATGTGATGTCTAAAAGAATTCGATTTGTGAGGAAAGGAATATTAGTTTTGTAAAAGTGAACATGGTCTATGTTCTGATGAAATATCTAGTCTAATTCCTTGTAGACTGATTCCTGCACGCAATACTCGCACTGCAAACCGCGCACATCCTTTAACCCTTCAAATTACTGTCGGCCGTACAGTAAAATTCCGTGATGCTTTTTTATCCCGAACTGTGCGAATGTGGAACAACTTACCATCTTCTGTTTTTCCTCCGGCATACAATCTGCGGAAGTTTAAGCGCGACATACTTCGGCACCTCCGCCACTCTCCTCATATCCCCTAATCCTTTCCCTATCGCCTTCCTGCCATGCTGTACTTTGAATCATAGGGTATCCCCTGAGCTTGGCTTAATAATATAAAAAAAAAGGTATTGTGAATTATGTTTGTAGAACTTTTCAATTTATTGATGGAATAAATTTAAAATTAAGCTTCTTCACATAATCATTAAATACATGCAAGCACAGCATATTAATGACAAATGTGGACAAACACATTAATCAAGTTAGAATAAGTGTGTTAAAAACAAAAAGGTGAATTTGAAGTAGATATGAGGTATCAGGTTAAATATATGTCACAATACGGCATATTAACAGTACATGCACTCAGGCCTTAGTTAAGTTAGCTTAAGAACAGCTTAAATAATGTACAAAACCAGCATACATTTATAGAATAAAGCAGCAAATGCCATTAGGCTACAGGTATATATGCTCACGTGCATGTAGTTTAGGAAATTCGTTGCTCAGTAAAGTAATAGTGAACATAAGAATTCATTCTTCTCATTTTAACAAACCGCTACACACTAACCACCTAAAATACCGAAATATAGCTGTAGTTCTACATTGCAGCTACATTACAAGACACCCATTGTTTGGCACCAGTCGCGACCTATTTTTATGGCATTCCGCATGAGATCAGAGATTATCTGATCATATTTGCCCCTGATTGTAATGACCAGGTCATCTGCATAGCCCTAACATAGTTGAGAGGAGAGAACACCACCTTGGGGACATCACTTGGTGATCACTATTTTGATTGAGTTCAACCCTAGATTAGCTGTGATTGTCCGGATTCTTAATTTTTAGTACAAATTATTTTATGCGGAATTTTTCTTTCATAAAAAAGCCTATCCCTCCTAGATAAGTTATGTTTCTGTAGATGACGAATTATATGGTTCACAAATAAATTAAAAAAATTAATTAAATTATAAAATCTTTTACTTCGGTTCTGAAGGTCTCGAGGTATAAGAAGGAATTTTGGTACGAGCTACAATTAGTGACTCTACACAGAAAAACTTGTTTTTTATTTCTATTAAATCTTTTTGCACTCATCCTATTTATACACAAAATTTAACCATTTTTTATGTTTTGTACAATTTCTTTATCTGAATTCATTGAAAGATGTGTATAAATGCTCACAGTTAAGATATTTTCTTCTGTGAATGAGTTGTTCAAGCAATATAATAATTGAAAAATCACAAAAACAAAAAACAAAATTTTAACAAGAATGTGTTTTGGGCACAGAGTCATTTTACACTAATCTCAAAAACTGATGTTGAAGACATGTTCTTTATATGAAAACAAAGGGTAAATGAATAAAACTGAATTAAAGTTCCAAAATTTCAAACTTGGACAGTTACAACGATTATCTTATAAAGCAATGTTAAATTATCGTAATAGCGTGGATCGTTCAGAAGTTATAAAATGATTCATAAAATAAAGAGAAAAATCTTCAAGTTCTCCTATCCTCCGCATTTAACTAATCCCGCACCTCTTTCTTGGAAAAAGTTTTTCTAGTTTATTCTTAATATTCAAAAAAAAAAAAAAAATCTTTTTTTTCTGTTATTCAATTTCAAGTGTTTACTTCTTAATTCTACTAACAAAACTCTTAGTCAAAACATTTTCCCATCCAATACCTTTCAACGCTACTTAATTTCACACATAGAGTTTAAGCAAAAGTTTTTCTCCATTCTGAATCCTTATATAGGTACGCTTGCCAAAAAATATGGTACTCTCCGAAATTATGTAAGGTACTTAGCCGCCCATACAGAAAATAATTTCATCAAAAAATTCCAAAATTGTCCTATATGCCGTTAGCGCAATGCATACATATACGAGTATATATAGGAAACTTTGTTCGTTTTTCTTCGATTTTCTAGGATGGTGAAAAGATTTATGAATCAAAATTGTAGCATTTTACAGGAGTTGCGCGTTTTTCCCTTAGTACTAAAGTTAGCGAGAACTCTTTACCTCAGTTCCTTTTACAGGAGTCGCTTCCTTAGAATTCAAGAAAAGTTTCCCCCTTTCGAGGTGAATGAGACGAAAAACTTTTTCCGGAGTTTAAGACGTAAACAACTTTTTCTAACAAACCGACACACACTTGCATATACGTGCAAACAATTTTTGGTACATTTGTCAATGTTCGAGAGTTCAGAGCAAAAATTAGCAATCAGCAGTTCCCTTTCTTTGGTGGAATTCACCGTGTCCAAAGTTTCCTAAAGTCGATATCGCTCCGCAAAGTATAGCTAGTAGTAGTCGTCGTCGTTGTCGTTGTCGTTGTCGTAGTCGTCGTCGTCGTCGTCGTTGTCGGTCGTATGTTTGTCTATTCCACAGTAGAATTTTCTTGTTCAGAATTCGACTATGGCCGAGTTTGAGGCCGGGGTTGGGAAATTGAATTTATTAATGACAGCGCTTATCTACGTGAATTGGTTTTTTGAATTCACTGATCCCAGGATCTAGGAGGAAGGGGAAAAGTATAAATCGGTTTTATTGCTGAAAATTTGGAAACGCTCCAAGACTATTTGTTGCTTAGTTCACAGTATTTATCTGGTAACAAGGGACAAAAAGGGTAATTGAGCGGATTGATAGATTACACTTACATCTCTGGTGAGCCTTACTGGTACCACTGGTGGTGCTCTCTTGTATATTTTAAAGTATTTTATTTGAAGAATTTTGGCTATAGTTCGTCCTAGCTTCATTACTATATACTCATCGTAGGTATATATATTGTATATATGTATATCGCAGGAGTATAGTCAAAGGACCCTCACTATATTAACTTTTGGTTGGTTTCTGCTGACTGTGACACTTGTTGTAAATGGGATTCAAAGCAACTTAGTTTTGTTGGATTTTGTTATTTATTTTACCATTTCCAAGAGCAACAGGCACGAAGATTATTGAATCCTTTGAGCTAGCTGACAAATTACTCTGACCTCAACTTTTGCCTCATTTAATTTTGAAATAAATTAAAACTTTCCTTCCTTAGATTATACCAGGTAGAAAAGGTTAGTTTTAGGGACGATAAAAGAATTATAGCAAAATCCAACCTCATATTTCAATACTGACAGCAAGATTTTTTTTTTTTTTTTTTTTGTATATAACTGACGGAAAAAGGGTTTATACATATTTCTAATAGAATCATAGCAGTAATTTGTGTAGAAAAAATAAATTATTCCGGAAATACCAAAATACTGATCTCCACCTGATTAAATTGTTCAGTGGTTAGTCATCGAGTTTGTCAACTAAAGATCCTAGGTTCAATTTTCCATGGATGATCTGGGAGCTTTTGAGTCAATTATTGTTTTTTTTTAGGTGCTAACTTTCCTTATGGCTCAAATGACAAAATGGGTACTTATGAATATGATACTGATCTAAAACGAGTATCTTCTAAGAAATGGGGAGAGTATGATTTTTCTTACACAGCTATATCATGTCAAAATGAACACATTTCATACTGGCCCTCTCCGATTTTGATAAATACATAGGTAAGGTACATACGAATAATAAAAGATGTAAAAATATTCGGCTCATCCGTTACCGCTTGACCCATGTTTTCTTTTTTAGGAGGGGTCAAAATTTTGTGGGAAAGTATATTTTCAAAAAATCGTATCTCGTATTCCATAAGCATTAGAATTAGAGGTAATTCCTTGAAGTATCAACGAAAACTGTTACTGTGGAACTAAATGAAACGAGTTTTTTTCTTAATAATAGTACTTTTTGTCCAGCAGAGACCTCTAGCGGTTTTTTTTCATAATTTTATTTCGAAGCCATGGACCCTAACTATCGATATGCATAAAATTGCGGATGTATTCGGCTTAGATTAGGAGTTATATAATTTTAAATCTCATGGAAGCATGAGATTTAGATATACTAAAATGTTACCTATATACTAAAGTCAGCCGAGGATCCGGACAATTTTATTCAATCTAAAACAGTCATAGTTTACGGATAGGTCAATGACTAAGTATAATTCTGTAACACATGCAGCAAGCTTTCTTAATGAGATCATCAACTTAACTCTCTCAAGACACATCAGAGGAATTGAATAGGTTTAGTCTGCTCTACGGAAGTTTGGAATGCAGAATATTACTATTTTTTGTTTACCAAGATTTATCCTTTCAGGATAATCACCAGATATTCCTTTGCTCTTAATTTTTTCAAATCCTTGATTTATACGGTGTTACAGAAATCGATCTATAATGACTTGTATTTATTTAGGACCTACTACCCTATATCAAAAGGGGATTTTTTCATATATTTTATTAATAAACACACGCGATTGGGTCACAAATTTCTTCATATATTATTATTATTATTATATATATATATATATTATATATATATATATATATATATATATATATATATATATATATATATATATATATTATATATTATTATTATATTTCAATTTTTTTTTTAATTATAGCCACCATAAAAGTTCTTAAATCTTAACATCGAAGATATAACACAACAATTCTACTTAAATGAAGAAATTCCTCAATTTTTATACAATTGGTGAGTGCAGACATTTTGCTTATTATAGACCAGTGGTTCCCAATCTTTTGTAGCCCATCTCCTTTTCTGGAGGTTGAATAACACCTAGCGTCCCCTTTCATTTTCATTGTATGCCTGATTTTAATTTGAAGTAAAGTGTAAATATTAAAGCAGTTTTATCATTTAAAAACATTTTGGTACCCCAAATAGAAACAACCAAAGCATGTTTCTCCGATCACTTTTAAATAAAATAGAAAAAAAATTGAAAAGTACATTCTTTTAAGATGTTTTTTTTTTAAGAACAAAAAAGTGAAATAATTAACTAAGATCATTGATGTATATTTAAAAAACAGGAGTAAGTGTTTTCATTTTTAAATTAGAATATGGAAAAATTAAGAAAGTTGACAGCTAAAATTTGAACAAATAACTGAAAGTTTAAAAACTTTGTTATTGTTTTATTTTACCTTTTCAATGGCTGACTTGTGCTTGATGGATTTCAGTTAAAGCTTGAATATCCGGCTTTATGTTCGTCAAGTTCAGGCGAAAGTATCCTTTGAGGCAAGTGTCCTACTTATTTCTTTGTTTTGTGAGGAGCTGGACAACAGAACTAAATCCCTTTTCAACTAAATATGTTGACGGGAACGACATGAGAAGTGGTTCAGTTTTTCCACATAGTTGCGGATAAGTGCTCATAAGTTTCACCTAGGCTAACTTACTCATAGTCATACTTCAGATCTAGAAACTCCGTCTGCAAAGAGTTATCAAGCTTATCCACAGTTTCAAACGAGAATGGATCTAGAATCCAATCCGAAATTTGTAACTTGGTCAAATATTCAAATCTTGATTTCATGTCAGTTTTTAACTGGTCAAGGTGATCAGTAAAAATTAGTATTTCGTATTTTGGGAATTCAGGAGTCTATCTGACAATGAGTTTATCTGACAATGGACACTTTTAATGGGTCGCAAACTGAATCAGCTCTTGCGGCCAATATTTACCTTGTGAATATGAAACTTGGCGACGAATAATGAGATAATTACTTTGGCCTTGCTTGATAAGGTGTTCATTTTGTTTTCTTGAAGCCTTATATTGATTTCGTTAATTTTTTCTAAAATATACGCAAGTTCCAACTTGCGTTGCTTCAAATTCTCACTTCCAGGGACCGAAAATAACTGGTATTTTGAAAACTTGAAACAAAAAAAGCTGGGATAAAACATGATCGTGGAATTTTTTGGAATGTAGCAAAAGATGTCTCGTGAAACCCGTTTCGATTCCTGCAAAGCTTTTGAAAACTTAACTTTTTATTAAAAAAAGCTAGAAAAAACCAAGCTGGAAAGGCTTTTTATTTTATCTGGCAAAAATAAAAAGCCAGCTGGGCTTTCTGTTTTTTCCGGCAATCACAAAAAGCCAGCTGGGCTTTCTATTTTTCTGGTAAAAATTAAAAGCCATCTGGGTTTTCTATTTTTTCTGTCAAAAATAAAAAGCCAGCTTGACTTTCTATTTTTTCGAGCTGGAAGTAACAGGTTTCGAAGCCGGAAGTATAAAAACCAAGCTGATTTCTTATTTTCAGAGTCCGGACCAGCTATGAATTTTTTTTTTGATACTCGGATAGAAAAAGTAAGAAACCAGCTTTTTCCTCGAAAAAATAACCAGCTTCAAAACCTCTTACTTCCACCTTAAAAAAATAAAAAGCCAAGCTGGCTTTTTATTTGTGCCAGAAAAAATAAAAAGCCCAGCTGGCTTTGTATTTTTACCAGAACAAATAAAAAGCCCAGCTGGCTTTTTAGTTTTGCCAGATAAAATAAAAAGCCTTTCCAGCTTGGTTTTTTTAGCTTCAAATTATTTTCGGTCAAAAATAACAGGTAAAGTTGGCTTTTTTCGTAAAAAGTCATAACTGGTTCGGTCCCTGCTTAAAACAGGATCAGACTTGTCGAAAAACTCAGTAATCGTGTCAAATAATTTATTTTAATACGTGACTATAATTATATTTGTAATTTGTAGTTTTTGCAGGATAGGCCACTTACTACCATTTAGGAGAAATTATCTTACCGGAGAGGAAAATCGCTGTTTATATATTCATTTCTAAAGAAGTACACTGTAAAAGGGCATGAATTGTTGCCAAAAAGGTTAAGGAAAAAATCGTTATAAATGTTGAGAATATTCCCTACATTTTATGGCATTTTCCCTACATATTAGGGAATATTCCCTATGGATTTTTCCCCTAAATTTTGTGGAAAAAATGTGTGCCTGTTTACAGTGTACCCTTATCCCTTATCACTTAATTCACACTTTGAGAAATTTAAGATAAAATCTTTGTAAACTATTATTAAAATTTCAAGCGATTGGTAATTATTCGTTTCTACACAGTTTTTTCCCTATATATCAAGATAATAAGATTACTCCAAAGACGAAACAGTCCCCAAAAGAGTGGGAAAGTTATATTCTATAAGAAAATTGAAACTGGTTACGAGTATATGCCTGGGTGTAAATAAAAAGCATGAATGATTGCTTGTAAAACAAATTTTAGATAAATTTGTACGGAAGGCGGTCTATGGACTACGCTAGAGGTGTCATATTTACTCACATGGACAATAAAATAGCTGCAAACTTTTTCTTTGTAACAAGCACTTAATAGTGGAGTAACTGGTTATATTCAGGGATTTATTAGTGTTTAATTAAATTTCTCCTATATTAGGCTTATATTTGTCGAAATGGTTTAGAAATTTTATTTAAAATAATGGGCCAAAAGTAACATTGTACCTCAGAGAAAAAGCGGCTTGTTCGGAGGCTAAGAGAAGAGGGTCAAACATACCAAGCTATAGAAAAAAGTACTAAGTCGGTCTAATAATTTCGTCACCTTTAGCCAGAAAATGTCATCAAAATAAAAAAATAAAAAAAAAAATAAAAAACTTTTTCTAAGACGGATCAAATAAATATCACACCATGAAAAATCGATTTCGCTCTTCAAGAGTTACGGCTGCGGAGATTGGCAGCACGGTGAGCTCCCGGACTGTACTCCGAAGATAAGTGAACGCTACCTACCGGAAGGATAACTTGAAAAGTTGCTTTGTTGAAAAAAAAAAATTGAAGACAAGGATACTTTTAGCAAAAGACCACCTCACCTGGTCGGGGTCAGAAGGCGAGAAAGAGTGGCATAATATTCTTTGGAGCGACGAGACAAAAACTAATTTGTTCTCAAATGACGCTCAAAGAAATGTGCATCTCCCACTTTCAGTTCATTACAAAAAACAAAAAGTCAAATATGGAAGACAAAATATTATGGTTTGGGTCTGCTTCTCATGGAACTGGATAGCTCCAATATACCGTCAAACGGACACCATGTCAAGATTTTAATATTTAGAAATAATGAACCTACGCAGAGAAGAATATGCCTCTAGGTTGGAAGTATCAATAGCACAAGGATCCTAAGCATACTTCCAAAAACTAGTCAAATTTTGGTTTCTGCAGGATAATATATCCATAATAAGTTCTCCACGTCAGTCTCCTGATTTGTCCCAATTGCAAACAAGAAGCAATTTTGAAACTCTATCCAACAAATGTGGTACGAGATATCCATAGAAACATGACATATATTGATCTCCTTCATTGCCAGAAGAATGGAAGCTGTAAAAGTAAATAAAAATTTTTTTTTATTAAATCTGAGTAAACTGATATTTTCTCATTAGGCGCCGAATGTTTGTATCTATTTCATTGCCCAGGTGATTCCTTGAAATATGACCAGCTTAATGATTTTCACTTTTAAAGTAATATGGTACCAAAATGAAATTAAAAAAAAACTGTATTGTGTTTCACTCAATAAAATGAAGAATTTCCATTTGTAGGTATTTTAATGTCCACGTGTCCATTGAAGCGTATCAATATCGCACCAAAGAATTTTCATTTTTATCATTGGAGCATTGTGTTTGATATCTACAGAATGTAAACAACCATTGATTCTACTTTATTTCTATATTCTTTCAAAACGACATCGTGTTTCCTATTTTACTACAAAAATGAGTAGGGAAGATGTAGGTAATGAGGATCACTTAAGCGAGAATTGAAATAAAACCAAATCTATTAATCAAATATTTTTATAATAAACTTTACTTATTTAACTACCAATTGAGATCACCTTTAATCACTTTGGCTTATCAATTTTGGAAAAATAAAGATTAAAAAAACAAAAAAAGTTCGATCGCCATTCAACATCGGCTAATGTGGACAATGGTGATCAGAACATATCGCGCGATCAGAGTTCCACCCAGTATAGTCGGCATGAGCCCAAAGCCCACAAGAAGGATTATCTACGTCCTCTGCATTGTTCGCTTCGTCATCCTGGCATAACTCGTCCGTGTTCACGTCTGACGTCGAAGTATCATTCGATTCGTCCAGAATTTTCTTCTTAACCTACTCAAGACTGACCTTCTGTGGTGTGGTTCGCTTTCCCACTCCTTTTCCCGTACTTTTCATAGCTTTAGCCTTCTTTTTGTTTTCTTTTTCGACCAGGGCGTCTTTGATCAGTGTTGAATTCAAGATCGTTGCATGCTGTTTTTTCTTCCTTTTCTTGTCTTGAGAACGGGTGCTTTCTTAGGCATGTGGATGACATTTTGGATTCTTGGCAGGCTCCCAGATATTGATGGTATTTCGAATTGAGACGGCGATGATGCAGTCGTTGCTTCCGGAATTGTGGGGCAAAATGTGGATGTACTTGGAATAGGATTATCTTCTTCTAGCTCAACAGTAGATGTTGGTACTGAGACGGGGTCAACAGCTCCAGCAGCGGTCGATTCTGAAGAAGAGTTAGCAAGATCTTGTAGTACAATGGGCTCTGATTGAGGGATTTCAGTTGCCAGAAAGTCTTCATCTGAAAAGACATTGGAATTTATGGGAAATATGCCCGTTGCTTTAAATCCCGCTTCGCCCTCGCTCATGGACGCAACACTTGAGAATGCTTTTTTTGGAAGGAAGCCACATCATAAGGTGTTATTCTTTCTGAGAGTTGACTTCTCATTTTCTTGATTATTTCCTCGAATTCTTTTTCCATCTCAGGCGTGAAGATAGTATTACGGCCGAGAGACGAGGTTCCTTAGTTTGTTTTTTTTGTACCTCTTCTGAAGACTAGAAAATGGATTTTGAATGGTCTTCGTGGCTTACCTCATTGAATAAAACTTCGTCAATGAGCCTTACAGCCTTTTCTAGTTGGTCCATAGACCCAGGTAGCGTTATTTGTCTTCCTTGGACGAAATTTCGGCATATACAAATAAAAAATACATTGTTCCATCGAAGTTAGGTAATGTGGCTGATGGGGGTCACTATGTAGGTAATTGGAGTAACCTGCAGAAAAAAATCCAGGTTTTCAAATTGCAATCTAAAATGTTACGATTATGTGATATGTATCAAGTACAGAAATAAAAATTTAGTAATTTAAGCCTTATCTTCGGATTTGTCTACTCCAAAAACTAGATCAGAATAGTGCAAAATCTTCACACATCTGCTTCTCTCTAGCGTGTTGGCATCACTTACTCGCATTCGGTTTTTGTTATTTTGTGGTTATCACCATTGTCACTGGCTTCGATTGCTTCATATATTATTACTGAATTTAAAAATTCTGCTGGATGACGTCAAGATATACGCAGTTATAAGCAGAATTTTTAAATTCAGTTTTCTTCAAACTTATAGCCCAGGCCAGGTACCAGACAATGGTCATAATATGTCCATAACTTCCCACAGTACTTACGCATACATTTTCAAGTGCGATAATTATTATTTTTCCAAACCTTATTTATCTCTTTCAATCAATACATGTCTAACAATAACTAAAAATTTGTTTTTATTTTTATCTAGTTAAATTATAATTATAAGAGAAAAGCGACGCGGTTGTTACTTATAATTTTATTTAGAATCATTCTCAAAATTCTTCTATTTCCAATTATTAATATAAGCACGCGGGTGCGTGTGCTGGGACAGGACCTGTTCACTCGAGTTAATTTTAATCGGTAAGGAAATAAAAATAAGAATATTTCAGTTCTTTCCATATGTGTACGTGTGGAAATTACTCGAGCTAGTAATACTGCTTTGATGTCTGTTCCAGGAAAACTTAATTGATTACCATTCCATTTGAAGTCAACAAAAAGTTGATCTTCTGATAGATACCATCTAGTTGTATGGATCGAACGCGCACAATGGTTATTTTATCAAAAGTCGTCACGCCATTATCCTCATTCAAGGACTCCTATTGTTGAGGGTTTCCCACTTTACTCCAAGTAGGGAGAATTGTCCTTCTCATTCCATCGTTTTCGTACATATTAGAAATAACTGATTGTATTGAAAATACCTAAAATGAATTGCTTATGAATTATACTAATTTGTTCATTCTCGGTCGACCATTGGAACCCAGTAATTTATAATTGTAATGACACGTTTCAACCACAGATTTATTGTATTTTCATACTCGTCCCATTTAGGTGGAGCGAATTTAAAACACAAATAAAAATTAAAAAGTATAATAAGAGAAGGAAACTGTAATTAAAGGTGCTGTAGCAATTGGTAGAAGCATAAATTCTCCAAAGTAATAGAAAAGTGGTATAAAAAAAAACATCCCCTTAGGTGAAAATTAAATACATAAACCGTAAATATGTTGCTGGGAAGTGAATGATAGCTTCCGAAGGGTATTATTGGTATTTAACATAAAAAAAAAATTATACATTTAAACTTTTCCTAAAGTGGTCGAATAGATAAACGTCTAAATATTTAATTCGGAGTGTCCAATATCACGAAGGAAGCGAAACTATAGAATCAAGATTTTTAGAAGTCAAACCATCTTCTTCTCGGAAGTGTTTTATTGAAAAGTGTAGTCGCAGATTTTGTTTAAACAAAGTAAAAAAAAAACAGGGAGAAAGTTGCAAAGAGCGACATTTTGGTTTAAAGAGGAATTTTTGCAAAACATAAAAAAAAGGAAGAAGGAAAATTCAAAGGAAAATGTGAATAGGAAGCAAGCAAGTATTTTTATACCTCAAATGAAATCCAAAGGGTATACTAAGTTTGTTATTCCATTTGTAACTCCTCGAAATATTGATGGTAGAGCAAAATGGATTGGACACCCACGCATAATATTAAAAGTTACTCCGTCTGTCTGTGCGCACGATAACTCGAGGACGAGTATAGTGAAAGAGCTTAAATTTCATACACTGACTTTAAAAAAAATAGTAAAATTAATTTCGAAAATGAGACAAATCGGGCAACTCCTTCATGGGGTTGCCATACAAAACTTTTGTTTTCCACTATATATTTGGTCGAAGCCTGAGAAGGCATCGATAAAGAGAGCTGTCATTTGGTGCATAGTGTTTTAGTACTAGCAAACAAAATTTAAAAAATGGACTAAATCGGGCAACTCCTTCTTGGTGATGCCATATCAAATCTTAGGTTTTTTACTGTGAAAACGATCAGTCCAAGACATTTTTATTGTACTAAAAACTTCTTGAGAATACGAAATCCTATAAAATTTGGTATAATCATTTTTTCTGTCCGACAAACCGTTCTAGAAATATATGTGAAAAACCACTTCAAAAATCAAACTTGCACAGAAGGGTGACAATACCAAATTTCATACGGGCATTCATCTAGGAGGGTGTCATAAGAATTGGTCTTAGACCAATTCTAGATTTTTTATTTGTTTATTCTTCTTTTAAATATTTATAGCTCTAGTTTTCTCTGTGGTTGGTTTACATACTTACCGATAAAACAAAAATAATAATTATTTAGACTGTGTCATTTACTTTTGGTATTGGGGACTTGTGTATTTTCACTAAAGAAACGAAGTATAATTTTCTATATTTAATGTGTTTTATGCAGTATATTTAATAAAACGTGTTGGTCCAAAGTTATGAGTTACCCAACTATGACCATTGATAATTTCTTTATTTATCTTTCATTTTTGCTCCAAATATCTTCAATTTGAAGGCTTTTGCAAATATCCCGTGATGATGATATTTTCTCGGTTTTATTACTTTTAGAATGATATTTCTCTATTTTGTCATCGATGTGCGACCATTTCCAGAAAGCCCCACATTTAAGGAAGCTTTGTGCATTAGTGCAGTCTTGGTCCATTGTTGGGCACCAAGTTCTAATTTTTTGAAAATTTCAAAATACATATCTCGAAAAGTAAAAGCGATACTAATATGGAATAAAATTATCACTAAAGATATTAGAAAAGATAGCTATGATATGCTATGATATTATGCAATCTCTTGTACTTGCCATTTTATTAACCCTGCTACTACTCACTGGTGGAATCGAAATCAGTAATAACTAAATGCATAGCGTGGCACTGGATGTTTGCAAACAAGTGGCAATAAGCATAAAACTGTCGATCAAGTAAGCGCAACTGAATTTCCATAATGCCAAAACTGTTACGCTCGTCCATTTTTGGGCACCTGATCCATAGTTAGGGAAAACCACGGTATTCAATTCTTAGTGACAGAGCCTGAGAATAACTCTCCATTAAGTCGTTTTTTAAGTGAGGTCCGACTGGAAATTTTTATATTTAAAAAATCAATTTGCATAATACTTTTAACTTTTATTTTTAAAAGTAAAAGTTAAGAGTAAACTTTTATTGTACGAAATAAAAGTTCTAAGTCTTTTCAGACCTTTATCTAACAAAAATACTTTTGAGAGTATTTCGAGACTTTTATTTTATAAAAGTCTTTTTAAAAGTCTTTTGAGACTTTTATTTTATAAAAATATTTTTAAAAGTCTTTCTTTATGTTTTTATTTAAATATACAGGGTGTCCCGTAAGTCGACGTTAAGCCGGATTTGGGTGATAGATCAATTCATAACAGTTACCAGAAAAATATAAAAAAAATTCTAAGTCATGTATTTTTTAATTACAGACATTTCTTTTGTTTTCGAGAAAATGTACACCATGTGGTCGTTTTATAGCTCCTGTTGCTACAAATCCTTACTTTCTTTCAATTTTATTTTTCTTGTGTAATCCCGAATAGTGCTTATGTAACCTGCTGTTTTAAATTCTAAGCCTACTGTTCAAGCTTGGAAGAAAATGTCACATTTTGCCGATCCAAGAATAGAAAATTCAAAGCTTCTAGTTTGACTGAGAGGGAGAGTCATTACATGAAGTTTGAGTGACTGTTATGATTTGGTCTATCACCCGATTCCGGTTTGACGTCGACTTACGGTCTAATGTAAAAAAACCCTCTCCCGCTGTTTATAACATTTTAATCGATTTGATCCATATACATAACATAATTTGTTTATATCATCTAAACTTATGAAAAGTCCAGACTCTGTCTATCAGTAACGCGTGCGAATTCCAGGAACGCTTATCTTTTAATTAAAAGGAAATTAAAAAAAAAAATAACAAAAAAATAAAATAAAAACATGTAAAAAGGCTAGAATTAGTCTAAAAGACCAATACTTATGATACCCTATATGAAGGTCCCCATGGACAAAATCGATTGAAACATTATCATGAACAGCGCGACAGGCTTTTTGTTTTTAAATCAGACTGTAAATACTGTGAATATTTAAATAATAAGCATAAGGAAAGACTTTTAAAAATATTTTTATAAAATAAAATTCTCAAAAGACTCTTAAGAAGACTTTTATGAAAAAAAAGTCTCGAAATACTACCAAAAAGTTTTTGTTTTGTAATTAAAAATAATGGTTATTTTGGGAGTCTCTATAATAAAAATTACGAATTTTTATTATTTGAAAACTCTAATTTTTTATAATTTTGTGTAATTCTTATGGAATAAAAATTAATAAAATTTTTGAAAAAAGTCATAAAAGTTTCAAGCTCTACTTAGTGGTGTATTCAATTTACCACTCACAGATGAGGATTCATACACTATATGGCCATTCGTGAATGGAAAATTGAATATAGCAATGAAAATATTATATATTTAGGAAATCAAGGAATAAATTTATAGTGTGTATCCAATTCGAAAGGTTTTTGTAATTATAACCTCCAAAAAGAAAAAGGTTGCATGACGCCCAAAATGAGAGCAAATTAACCTTCATTTGAACTACTCCCTCTCATTAGTAAGCCTTGGCATCGAGAAAATTATCCTTGATTACGCATATAGAGAATGCTTAATAGTTTTTGAGCAAGCGTGATAGGTCTTCTAATATTGGGAAAACTGCTTTCAGCTCTGGAATGTCACGTAGCCTATTTAAGTTTCTTTGGTTTACAAAATTTCCTAATAGATTTTGCATATTTATCCTTATAGTGATTTTAACTAGCAGAGTTCGCACATCCTATTAGCGGCATAAGTAGCCTTTGAACTGCAGCCATTCATTGGCTTATTGTGCACCGCTTTCCTTTATAATAGTTCATCCAATAAACCCACTCTTTCTGAAAATACCGCAGTATATTTTGGGTGGAAATTTCCTCGAAGTCTGCAGGCCTTTGAAAACATGATCCCAAAGCCTGGAATCTACGGCGCGAAATAGCCTCGAATTCGTATAGGATGTTCTGTAATGTTTTATTTTCTTCGAGTGACATAACCTATATACATCAGTGAGTGATATGCCTATCCGATGCATGTGTGTTTGTTAAATTTGCAGTGCTCATTTAAGACCCCTGTACTGATTTGGAGTTGATTCCTAGATAGCCTTAAAAGTTTCATGGAGGCTCTTCTTTGATGAAAGTTATTTGATGAATCTTTTTGTTTGTTTCAGCGTCTATCATTGATGTTCATCTCTTATCCATTTGGTTGTGGATCAAGTTCTCAATGGCAGATTTAACGGTATTTTATGAGATATCAGAAAATTGCTACGGAGCATGGGAGTCAGTAGAGTATCTGCCTGGTCGTTGGCAAAGGTTCCCGAGTATCCTGGTACCCATTTAAGTGTTACGTGCTCCTTTGTGCAAACGTTTGTTAATGCTTTCATGTATTCCCACATTAACTTCGTTTCGACGGTGATGGGATGGCTTTAAGTGCCGCTTGACTATCTGTATCCCTCCAAACATTGCCCCGAGATTCGTTCGTTTCTCGGATTCTAATACGAAATAAAGGTCTCGCCACGACGGCATTTTTTTTTCACCGAGATTTCTCCATTTCTCCGGTTTTGGAATTACAATAAACTGAGAGAGTATGCGTCTATGCTTCCCATTTACTGCGAGATTCTTCAATTTCTCTAAGTAAAATTTAAATGACTCATCACGTAGTGATAATGCTTTAAACGAAAATTATTGATCTTTTTTGTGGTATGTGCTGACATGTGTAGTGTGTATCTGGACAAAAATTGCTATAATCAAAGATGCAGTGAAGTGATCAAGACATAAATGTCCACGGACCTTATTTCCCACTTAAAATTAATTAATGTTCATTTCAATCGCTCTAATTAAATGTTCATAAAAGCTCGCTTTACGAAATCGCTTAAGATACGAGAATAGCTCGTTTCGCTTAATACTTATATAAGAAATATACAACACTACTAACACAAACATGTTGTTCGCATTTACTTCGTTTTCAACATCAATTTCGGTTCGTTTTAAGTTCTAGAGTAAAGCGCTTTCGAGAGAATATCTCGAGTTGATAACTAGTGAATCATGAAGGCGTATATGGTGGTTATATATTAGCTTGCATACCTTACCTCTACATGACTTGTAAGGTGAAAAGAAGCCTTCCTTTTAAATTCTTTGTAGGGTGAACAGAAGCTTTCCTTATTAATTCTTTGGCAGGTCAATGGAAGCATTCTTTATTAGTTTTTTGGAAGCTGAAAAGAAGCATTACTTTTAAATTCTTTCTAGGGTGAAAAGAGTAATCCTTTTAAATTCAACGGGAGCATTCATTCAGCCATTTCAGAATAGTGAACGGAACCAGCATGAATTTTCCGGAAGGTTGGAAAGAACCATTCAATTTAGGTAGTCGTGGTGGAGGAAAGCACTCTTCCTATTTTCACTGAAAGGAAAGAACTTTTCCTGCTTTCTTAGACAGATGCAGAAAATAGACTCGTCTTCATTCACTTATTCGAATCTCGCACTTAAATGAAAATAATCCACTTCTTCTAAAATAATGCACAAATCAGAACATTTTTCCTCTACGCACATTTCCTTCCTTCTTAGAAAAACAATGAAACTATACGACTCATTTTGACCTGCACGCACTCCCTCGAACTAGCCTCTGCAAATATAGTCGCACAAATTTCTATCTTATTTCGATAACAACACGAATGAAGATATCTATACATTACCTCTACCTTCTCTAAGCATTCACTGGAAGGTACATAATATGCTCAAATATACGACGCATCAATACATTACGCCTGCCTTCCTAAACCAGGTCAACGTAAGGTATGTTCATGTACTCATTACTAATGCACTCCAGGTAATGTTGATAGTAAACATTAGCAAAGTTAGGCAATCCCATTTTTCCAGCTGGGTTATTTAAGCTGCTGCATTCGATACAGCTATTCCTGGGAGACCTCATACATCTTTGAAATACCATTCAAGGTGATCTTTGGGGATCTGCCACAGTGGCAGTTGGGTGACCTACTCCTGACGATGCTATTTATTGGACTTAGCCCACTCAGTTATCATCGTAAGAAGTTGAGTAAAGTCCATATATAGAGAGACCTGTTGCTTCTGTATTGAGGATGACTATAAATATATAAATAAATATCTAGAAAAAAGAATCCTCATCGCCAGAAAATTCTCCAAAGATGGATCCTAAAAATATTATAGGTTTTGTGAAATGACATTGATTTTGAATGGTCATCTGGGGTTCATATCACGAAAAATCTGGGTGCTATGCTGCTGGTGTATGTTTCGTAATGACTTGGATGAGGGTGCAGGTGGCTTATGTGGAGATATTACTAGCGGCTGTTTTCTATAATGCTATATCTAGAAGATTATTTTCCAATAGTTCCCCGCTGTGCACATCTGTGCACATTTAACCGAGCACGGTAAAAAAAAAAAAATAAGTGATGATCGATGGGTAAGCGGAGCGAGGAAACAGGTATCTAGGAACAATAAGAGCAAACACTAACAGCTTCTCATAGCATACCTCTGACAACAACTAATATCACGTAATTATCAAATGTCTCCATTTCTATAGTGCCATAATAAAAAATTATTGTTTTTCTCAAATGTACATTTCTATTGGTCCATAGACCACATCTGTTCAGTCTTCTTTTAATTTCTTGCATATCCAATACAAATTCAAGAATACTTATACAAAATATTGGTCCTTGGTCGCAAAAAAACATCACGCAATTTCAAATTAATGAATTTATTTCTCTTACACACTTCCAACAATTATTTCTCCCTTCTCTAATTTTGTCGTTTTCTCAACGTAATCGGTGGCAAATACTTAAGAGGAAAATAAAACGTCGGAAAAGGTAATGGTTTCATTAGGTACACAACGAACTAAGGGAAACGCATCAAGCGCATAATATACATCCGTACATACATAGGAAGGAAAGCTTGGAAAATATGTAAAGCTAAAAATAAATATACAAATATTTGCTCGAAGAGGATATAACCAACATTCGCCATAACGAAATGGAAACTAAAGCTTTGTGTGTATATAGAGTTTGATGCTGTGTTTATCAATAGTCACGTTCTGTAAATATTTGATTAAGAAAGGACCAGAAAAGTTTCTAAAATCCACAGCCATCCGAGTGAGCCAGAGAGAGGGAGAGAGAGATAGAGAATAGTTATTGCTGTTATTCTTGGGACCGGGTGCAGTCGCCCCCATCGTCATCTTCCGATCAATGAAGATTTAAAAATATGAAATTAATATGGCAAGTAAACAAAAACCAGTTGAAGGCTTTCAATTCAGAATAAAAATTAATTAACACACAGAAGAACGGTTCAAGGATAATTTTTATTGGTATGTTTGTCTGTATTGAAACAAGTAGCCCGGCAAAGTTTTTCATTTAGTTTTGAATATTTTCATTTGAAACTAAAATTTTACGGGGATCTGTATATTTTTAGTAAAGCAGAACTAGCCTAAGGTGGTGAGATTTTGAAAGATAATAGTTTCGCTTAGGGTGGTCCACTTTTAATAGATAACTTGCTTTTTCCATCTTGATCCCTCTTATAGGGTCTCCACGTAGCCTCTTCAATGCAATAATTTTCATCATTTTCTTGAATTTGATATTTGCGTTATGCTGGTGATTAGCCTGGTATGATTGGACTGCCATCTGTCATCTATTGGGAAAATTGTACAATTTATTTTAAAATGTTGGTTTTTGTCTCAGATGCTCGTCGGAGGTTAACATCTTTGCTTATTATGAAAGCTTTATTGTGATTTTATAAATCTTTCAAATGATCTCCCTCTCTCCTCTACTATAGCCCATTCCAGTTATAGTTTGTGTTGATTGTTAGATGAAGGACTATTGTAGTCGGAATATATAAGATCTTTGATTTCTTCATTGATTAACTTGTTATGATCGGCTATAATGAGACATTTAAGAAATGTCACGCAGCGATTTGACGTGTGACATTTACAAATATCGTCACCCACAGATTATTCGAATGACAGTGTGGAAGTGTTTTGTAGTTATGTCGGTTCAATACTCATTGATGTATCATGAAGTCGGCTTCGCTGCAACTATGTGGATAGGCCAGAGACTTGTAAAGTGCCATCTACAATCGTACAAGTGTCGAATACGAGGATGCCGAAAGAACAGGAAGGCGCGAATAGCGTCACGTTAATCATCGGAATAAGTGGTCCCGCAAAGTAAAAAAGGCAACACGTGATAACATTTAAAAAAAAAGGGGAAAGTTTTTATTAAATTTAATTTAATTAATTTGTGTTAAGCTGAGAGAGTTGGAAGTGAGCTCCTCCTTTATTTCGTTAAAAGAAACAAAAAGTAAGCGAAGAAATTACACTTCGACTTCAGATCGCGGAATATCAAATACACCCGTACGGAATTCACGAGATGGATCAACACAAGTTCAGGTAAGCTTTTTTGCCATGCTTAGTAGCAAAACAACAGTTCTTCTTTACTAAATGGAAACAAAAACAAGAAACAAAAAACCAATTCGTGTGAGGTAGAAAACTTTTTACTGGCGTTGAATTGAATGTGATCGATCCCGACGAAGTTCTCCGTTGTCCTTCAGACAAGGGCATTAGGCTAGCAGGTCCCACATTAATTAAATGATTTACAGAGAATTCGTCGATATCCAGCGGGAGGCGCCTCTACGGTGGATCTAACACTACTGTAAGTTTATTGTTTATATATATATATTTAATTTGATAAATGTTTGGGCCAAGAAGGGCCATTTGGAATACCAGTACTACCAAAATTCCCTGGAGTACTTGATCACAACTAAGTGCTAAACTTTTATTATTATTTGAATGGTCAAGAGTCAGCTCGAACTGGCAAATTTGAGATTGTCGGCGGCAGAAATTAATAATCTATCTGTTTTGTATGTATATACGGTAGTCCAAGCGGTTTCTAGTCTCCTTATTAAGGTATTCCGTTTCGGTAGAATAAATAATGAACTCTCTGCTGCCAGTATCCGGCCAAGTCAGTCAATCAAAGGCAAGGGAACTCGTAGGGATCGAGTAAAAAAATTTAAATAGTTACAGTAACGTTGCATATGTATTGCCAATGAAAGCTGAGGATAGGATTAATCAAAATTTATAAGATTTTTTTTTGAAGCTGAGGATATACCTATCGTTCTTACGGTCAGGGTCATAGTGAACATATTGGTTCAAGAAAAGCGATTGTAAGGCATAGATTGTAGCTTCTTAGATGGTAATAAAACTTGTCGAACTTACCTTGATGATAGTATAAATGCATCTTTCCACCTTTCTCTCTATAAATGGACTGTAATCAGGCCATGAAGCGATAATAATTTACTCCCCGCTCTCTCTTGAGGCATTTCTCCCAGTCGCTCGCCGGAGCATTGTGTTAAAAGAAAAGGGGGTATTCAACAACATGGCCTGGATATCCATGGGATGGATGGGGCACGGCCAATTCTGGGGACCAGCACCAGCAGCTTAGTCTGACGGCAGGGTTGAATCAGTGTTGACTATTCCTTCTTCCCAGTCCCTGGCATACAATCTTATCCTTTCCTCATTTTTATCTTTGTCGTTACATAACCTGACATGAGATTTTCTTTTGTGGTGCTGTGGCAGGAGACAGGTTTAATCTTTTTTCGAACCCCCTACATATCTCCGTAAAGCTAGTTACAAGCATGCCAACCTGCCGATAACTGTCACGGGGTGAGGAGCTACTTAGCTCAACTGACGAGACGTAATGTTCCCATTCCTCAACCCAAAACAAGAAGCATGAGATACAAGCAAAGAAGAGCAAAACCATAACAAACTATTCATGATTATCATATAGGATGGAAACGATTGTTCTCGCGAGGAAGTTATTCTGTGCGACAGCTTTAAGTTCACTCCAGGATTTTCCTAAAGTTGCGGTACCTACCAATGTTTGCATAAGGGTTTACTTCATTTTGTTCATCTGATTTTTTCATGGATCCTGATCTTGTGTTATGATCGTAGCGTATTGCATGTAGCAATATGCTACACTGAGCTAGGTACTTGTCTACGCGATCCGTAGCAGCATGAGGTGTGTGTGCGGACTATGTCCTATATGGATGGAGAGCCATACGCGCTGAACGCACCCGAAAAAAGAAAAAGCAAGAAGAAGAATGTAGACATCTGTCTTGTTGTTCAAGTGAATCACGCAAATGCAAAATCAGACGGAAAAAAATCTGAAATTTTCTTGTGGCATCAACGTCGAAATTATAAATATTTACGTAAGTTTCGAATGCCCTAATATTTAAATATTTACCGACTAATTGTTGGAGTATTCACGCAATACAGGGAATTCGCTTTGAGCAATCACTTTTTGGATGGACAAGAGACTACATCCATACAAATTTCAAGAAGGCTGCCCAAACAGGGACACTGAAAATTATCTGCCCTCAGTGTCGAGCTAGCGAGCCGCATTGCAGTCAACACTGTCCACCGAGTGATCTGTCAGTTCATGCTGGCAGTCTGGACTTTACGTCCGAAAGTCAATCACTCTACATATGTACCATAACACTTGCTTGAACGCCTCCATTATTTTGGTTTTATATACGATCTATTCATCGAATGTTTAGGGTTGAATAAAGACATCAACTTATATAAAAATTCCTACAAATAGCAAATTATGGATTAGCTGCTCCTTTAGGTTTCACAACAATATAGTAAGTATTACTGTATTTACATATTAGATTTGAACACTCGTAGGTTTGTATTGTATTCAATAATTACGCTACTGAAGTAACAGGAATTCTTAACAAACTCCATGTTGTTGTTTCTAATGACAGTGGATGATTATGCTTGGTTAATCCGCGTTATAGTAGTTTTTGCCGGAATAAATTGTTTAAAAGTTGGCAAAAACATTGTAAGTCGCAGCAACTTTCCCACATTCAATAATGAGTTCAAAGAGTTTTCGCCACATTTTATG
>CAWVNZ010002499.1:0-52369 GCA_963930735.1 Dioctria linearis | reverse complement strand
ATTGCCTTTTCTATAGTAAATTATTCAAAAAATAATTTTTTACTGTCTCAAATTTTAATTACGCCAGGGATTGCCTTTTCTATAGTAAATTGTTCAAAAATTTATTTTTTACTGTCTCAAATTTTAATTACGCCAGGGATTGCCTTTTCTATAGTAAATTATTCAAAAAATAATTTTATACTGTCGCAAATTTTAATTACGCCAGAGATTGCCTTTTCTATAGTAAATTATTCAAAAAATAATTTTTTACTGTCTCAAATTTTAATTACGCCAGGCATTGCCTTTTCTATAGTAAATTATTCAAAAAAGAATTCTATACTGTCGCAAATTGTAATTACGCCAGGGATTGCCTTTTCTATAGTAAATTATTCAAAAAATAATTTTTTACTGTCTCAAATTTTAATTACGCCAGGGATTGCCTTTTCTATAGTAAATTTTGCAAAAAATAATTGTTTAGTGTCGCAAATTTTAATTACGCCAGGGATTGCCGTTTCTATAGTAAATTTTGCAAAAAATAATTGTTTAGTGTCGCAAATTTTAATTACGCCAGGGATTGCCTTTTCTATAGTAAATTATTCAAAAATTAATTTTTTACTGTCTCAAATTTTAATTACGCCAGGGATTGCCTTTTCTATAGTAAATTATTCAAAAAATAATTTTATACTGTCGCAAATTTTAATTACGCCAGGGATTGCCTTTTCTATAGTAAATTATTCAAAAATTCATTTTATACTGTCACAAATTTTAATTACGCCAGGGATTGCCTTTTCTATAGTAAATTATTCAAAAATTCATTTTTTATTGTCTCAAATTTTAATTACGCCAGGGATTGCCTTTTCTATAGTAAATTATTCAAAAAATAATTTTTTACTGTCTCAAATTTTAATTACGCCAGGGATTGCCTTTTCTATAGTAAATTATTCAAAAAATAATTGTTTAGTGTCGCAAATTTTAATTACGCCAGGGATTGCCTTTTCTATAGTAAATTTTGCAAAAAATAATTGTTTAGTGTCGCAAATTTTAATTACGCCAGGGATTGCCTTTTCTATAGTAAATTTTGCAAAAAATAATTGTTTAGTGTCGCAAATTTTAATTACGCCAGGGATTGCCTTTTCTATAGTAAATTATTCAAAAATTAATTTTTTACTGTCTCAAATTTTAATTATGCCAGGGATTGCCTTTTCTATAGTAAATTATTCAAAAAATAATTTTATATTGTCGCAAATTTTAATTACGCCAGGGATTACCTTTTCTATAGTAAATTATTCAGAAATTCATTTTATACTGTCACAAATTTTAATTACGCCAGGGATTGCCTTTTCTATAGTAAATTATTCAAAAATTCATTTTTTACTGTCTCAAATTTTAATTACGCCAGGGATTGCCTTTTCTATAGTAAATTATTCAAAAAATAATTTTTTACTGTCTCAAATTTTAATTACGCCAGGGATTGCCTTTTCTATAGTAAATTATTCAAAAAATAATTGTTTAGTGTAGCAAATTTTAGTTACGCCAGGGATTGCCTTTTCTATAGTAAAATATTCAAAAAATAATTTTATACTGTCGCAAATTTTAGTTACGCCAGGGATTGCCTTTTCTATAGTAAATTATTCAAAAAATAATTTTTTACTGTCTCAAATTTTAATTACGCCAGGGATTGCCTTTTCTATAGTAAATTATTCAAAAATTCATTTTTTACTGTCTCAAATTTTAATTACGCCAGGGATTGCCTTTTCTATAGTAAATTATTCAAAAAATAATTTTATACTGTCGCAAATTTTAATTACGCCAGGGATTGCCTTTTCTATATTAAATTATTCAAAAAATAATTTTTTACTGTCTCAAATTTTAATTACGCCAGGGATTGCCTTTTCTATAGTAAATTATTCAAAAAATAATTTTTTCTGTCACAAATTTTAATTACGCCAGGGATTGCCTTTTCTATAGTAAATTATTCAAAAATTCATTTTTTACTGTCTCAAATTTTAATTACGCCAGGGATTGCCTTTTCTATAGTAAATTATTCAAAAAATAATTTTATATTGTCGCAAATTTTAATTACGCCAGGGATTGCCTTTTCTATAGTAAATTATTCAAAAAATAATTTTATACTGTCGCAAATTTTAATTACGCCAGGGATTGCCTTTTCTATAGTAAATTATTCAAAAAACAATTTTTTACTGTCTCAAATTTTAATTACGCCAGGGATTGCCTTTTCTATAGTAAATTATTCAAAAAATAATTTTTTCTGTCACAAATTTTAGTTACGCCAGGGATTGCCTTTTCTATAGTAAAATATTCAAAAAATAATTTTATACTGTCGCAAATTTTAGTTACGCCAGGGATTGCCTTTTCTATAGTAAATTATTCAAAAAATAATTTTTTCCTGTCTCAAATTTTAATTACGCCAGGGATTGCCTTTTCTATAGTAAATTATTCAAAAATTCATTTTTTACTGTCTCAAATTTTAATTACGCCAGGGATTGCCTTTTCTATAGTAAATTATCCAAAAAATAATTTTATACTGTCGCAAATTTTAATTACGCCAGGGATTGCCTTTTCTATATTAAATTATTCAAAAAATAATTTTTTACTGTCTCAAATTTTAATTACGCCAGGGATTGCCTTTTCTATAGTAAATTATTCAAAAAATAATTTTTTCTGTCACAAATTTTAATTACGCCAGGGATTGCCTTTTCTATAGTAAATTATTCAAAAATTCATTTTTTACTGTCTCAAATTTTAATTACGCCAGGGATTGCCTTTTCTATAGTAAATTATTCAAAAAATAATTTTATACTGTCGCAAATTTTAATTACGCCAGGGATTGCCTTTTCTATAGTAAATTATTCAAAAAATAATTTTATACTGTCGCAAATTTTAATTACGCCAGGGATTGCCTTTTCTATAGTAAATTATTCAAAAAACAATTTTTTACTGTCTCAAATTTTAATTACGACAGGGATTGCCTTTTCTATAGTAAATTATTCAAAAAATAATTTTTTCTGTCACAAATTTTAATTACGCCAGGGATTGCCTTTTCTATAGTAAATTATTCAAAAATTCATTTTTTACTGCCTCAAATTTGAATTACGCCAGGGATTGCCTTTTCTATAGTAAATTATTCAAAAAATAATTTTTTACTGTCTCAAATTTTAATTACGCCAGGGATTGCCTTTTCTATAGTAAATTATTCAAAAATTTATTTTTTACTGTCTCAAATTTTAATTACGCCAGGGATTGCCTTTTCTATAGTAAATTATTCAAAAAATAATTTTATACTGTCGCAAATTTTAATTACGCCAGGGATTGCCTTTTCTATAGTAAATTATTCAAAAAATAATTTTTTACTGTCTCAAATTTTAATTACGCCAGGCATTGCCTTTTCTATAGTAAATTATTCAAAAAAGAATTTTATACTGTCGCAAATTTTAATTACACCAGGGATTGCCTTTTCTATAGTAAATTATTCAAAAAAATAATTTTATACTGTCGCAAATTTTAATTACGGCAGGGATTGCCTTTTCTATAGTAAATTATTCAAAAAATAATTTTATACTGTCGCAAATTTTAATTACGCCAGGGATTGCCTTTTCTATAGTAAATTATTCAAAAAATAATTGTTTAGTGTCGCAAATTTTAATTACGCCAGGGATTGCCTTTTCTATAGTAAATTATTCAAAAAATAATTGTTTACTGTCTCAAATTTTAATTACGCCAGGGATTGCCTTTTCTATAGTAAGTTATTCAAAAAATAATTTTTTACTGTCTCAAATTTTAATTACGCCAGGGATAGCCTTTTCTACAGTAAATTATTCAAAAAATAGTTTTATACTGTCGCAAATTTTAATTACGCCAGGGATTGCCTTTTCTATAGTAAATTATTCAAAAAATAATTGTTTAGTGTCGCAAATATTAATTACGCCAGGGATTGCCTTTTCTATAGCAAATTATTCAAAAAATAATTTTTTACTGTCTCAAATTTTAATTACGCCAGGGATTGCCCTTTCTATAGTAAATTATTCAAAAAATAATTTTTTCTGTCACAAATTTTAATTACGCCAGGGATTGCCTTTTCTATAGTAAATTATTCAAAAATTCATTTTTTACTGCCTCAAATTTGAATTACGCCAGGGATTGCCTTTTCTATAGTAAATTATTCAAAAAATAATTTTTTACTGTCTCAAATTTTAATTACGCCAGGGATTGCCTTTTCTATAGTAAATTATTCAAAAATTTATTTTTTACTCTCTCAAATTTTAATTACGCCAGGGATTGCCTTTTCTATAGTAAATTATTCAAAAAATAATTTTATACTGTCGCAAATTTTAATTACGCCAGGGATTGCCTTTTCTATAGTAAATTATTCAAAAAATAATTTTTTACTGTCTCAAATTTTAATTACGCCAGGCATTGCCTTTTCTATAGTAAATTATTCAAAAAAGAATTTTATACTGTCGCAAATTTTAATTACGCCAGGGATTGCCTTTTCTATAGTAAATTATTCAAAAAAATAATTTTATACTGTCGCAAATTTTAATTACGGCAGGGATTGCCTTTTCTATAGTAAATTATTCAAAAAATAATTTTATACTGTCGCAAATTTTAATTACGCCAGGGATTGCCTTTTCTATAGTAAATTATTCAAAAAATAATTTTATACTGTCGCAAATTTTAATTACGCCAGGGATTGCCTTTTCTATAGTAAATTATTCAAAAATTCATTTTATACTGTCACAAATTTTAATTACGCCAGGGATTGCCTTTTCTATAGTAAATTATTCAAAAATTCATTTTTTACTGTCTCAAATTTTAATTACGCCAGGCATTGCCTTTTCTATAGTAAATTATTCAAAAAATAATTTTATACTGTCGCAAATTTTAATTACGCCAGGGATTGCCTTTTCTATAGTAAATTATTCAAAAATTCATTTTATACTGTCACAAATTTTAATTACGCCAGGGATTGCCTTTTCTATAGTAAATTATTCAAAAATTCATTTTTTACTGCCTCAAATTTGAATTACGCCAGGGATTGCCTTTTCTATAGTAAATTATTCAAAAAATAATTTTTTACTGTCTCAAATTTTAATTACGCCAGGGATTGCCTTTTCTATAGTAAATTATTCAAAAATTTATTTTTTACTGTCTCAAATTTTAATTACGCCAGGGATTGCCTTTTCTATAGTAAATTATTCAAAAAATAATTTTATACTGTCGCAAATTTTAATTACGCCAGGGATTGCCTTTTCTATATTAAATTATTCAAAAAATAATTTTTTACTGTCTCAAATTTTAATTACGCCAGGGATTGCCTTTTCTATAGTAAATTATTCAAAAAATAATTTTTTCTGTCACAAATTTTAATTACGCCAGGGATTGCCTTTTCTATAGTAAATTATTCAAAAATTCATTTTTTACTGTCTCAAATTTTAATTACGCCAGGGATTGCCTTTTCTATAGTAAATTATTCAAAAAATAATTTTATACTGTCGCAAATTTTAATTACGCCAGGGATTGCCTTTTCTATAGTAAATTATTCAAAAAATAATTTTTTCTGTCACAAATTTTAATTACGCCAGGGATTGCCTTTTCTATAGTAAATTATCCAAAAAACAATTTTATACTGTCGCAAATTTTAATTACGCCAGGGATTGCCTTTTCTATATTAAATTATTCAAAAAATAATTTTTTACTGTCTCAAATTTTAATTACGCCAGGGATTGCCTTTTCTATAGTAAATTATTCAAAAAATAATTTTTTCTGTCACAAATTTTAATTACGCCAGGGATTGCCTTTTCTATAGTAAATTATTCAAAAATTCATTTTTTACTGTCTCAAATTTTAATTACGCCAGGGATTGCCTTTTCTATAGTAAATTATTCAAAAAATAATTTTATACTGTCGCAAATTTTAATTACGCCAGGGATTGCCTTTTCTATAGTAAATTATTCAAAAAATAATTTTATACTGTCGCAAATTTTAATTACGCCAGGGATTGCCTTTTCTATAGTAAATTATTCAAAAAAGAATTTTTTACTGTCTCAAATTTTAATTACGACAGGGATTGCCTTTTCTATAGTAAATTATTCAAAAAATAATTTTTTCTGTCACAAATTTTAATTACGCCAGGGATTGCCTTTTCTATAGTAAATTATTCAAAAATTCATTTTTTACTGCCTCAAATTTGAATTACGCCAGGGATTGCCTTTTCTATAGTAAATTATTCAAAAAATAATTTTTTACTGTCTCAAATTTTAATTACGCCAGGGATTGCCTTTTCTATAGTAAATTATTCAAAAATTTATTTTTTACTGTCTCAAATTTTAATTACGCCAGGGATTGCCTTTTCTATAGTAAATTATTCAAAAAATAATTTTATACTGTCGCAAATTTTAATTACGCCAGGGATTGCCTTTTCTATAGTAAATTATTCAAAAAATAATTTTTTACTGTCTCAAATTTTAATTACGCCAGGCATTGCCTTTTCTATAGTAAATTATTCAAAAAAGAATTTTATACTGTCGCAAATTTTAATTACACCAGGGATTGCCTTTTCTATAGTAAATTATTCAAAAAAATAATTTTATACTGTCGCAAATTTTAATTACGGCAGGGATTGCCTTTTCTATAGTAAATTATTCAAAAAATAATTTTATACTGTCGCAAATTTTAATTACGCCAGGGATTGCCTTTTCTATAGTAAATTATTCAAAAAATAATTGTTTAGTGTCGCAAATTTTAATTACGCCAGGGATTGCCTTTTCTATAGTAAATTATTCAAAAAATAATTGTTTACTGTCTCAAATTTTAATTACGCCAGGGATTGCCTTTTCTATAGTAAGTTATTCAAAAAATAATTTTTTACTGTCTCAAATTTTAATTACGCCAGGGATAGCCTTTTCTACAGTAAATTATTCAAAAAATAGTTTTATACTGTCGCAAATTTTAATTACGCCAGGGATTGCCTTTTCTATAGTAAATTATTCAAAAAATAATTGTTTAGTGTCGCAAATATTAATTACGCCAGGGATTGCCTTTTCTATAGCAAATTATTCAAAAAATAATTTTTTACTGTCTCAAATTTTAATTACGCCAGGGATTGCCCTTTCTATAGTAAATTATTCAAAAAATAATTTTTTCTGTCACAAATTTTAATTACGCCAGGGATTGCCTTTTCTATAGTAAATTATTCAAAAATTCATTTTTTACTGCCTCAAATTTGAATTACGCCAGGGATTGCCTTTTCTATAGTAAATTATTCAAAAAATAATTTTTTACTGTCTCAAATTTTAATTACGCCAGGGATTGCCTTTTCTATAGTAAATTATTCAAAAATTTATTTTTTACTCTCTCAAATTTTAATTACGCCAGGGATTGCCTTTTCTATAGTAAATTATTCAAAAAATAATTTTATACTGTCGCAAATTTTAATTACGCCAGGGATTGCCTTTTCTATAGTAAATTATTCAAAAAATAATTTTTTACTGTCTCAAATTTTAATTACGCCAGGCATTGCCTTTTCTATAGTAAATTATTCAAAAAAGAATTTTATACTGTCGCAAATTTTAATTACGCCAGGGATTGCCTTTTCTATAGTAAATTATTCAAAAAATAATTTTTTACTGTCTCAAATTTTAATTACGCCAGGGATTGCCTTTTCTATAGTAAATTTTGCAAAAAATAATTGTTTAGTGTCGCAAATTTTAATTACGCCAGGGATTGCCTTTTCTATAGTAAATTTTGCAAAAAATAATTGTTTAGTGTCGCAAATTTTAATTACGCCAGGGATTGCCTTTTCTATAGTAAATTTTGCAAAAAATAATTGTTTAGTGTCGCAAATTTTAATTACGCCAGGGATTGCCTTTTCTATAGTAAATTATTCAAAAATTCATTTTTTACTGTCTCAAATTTTAATTACGCCAGGGATTGCCTTTTCTATAGTAAATTATTCAAAAAATAATTTTATACTGTCGCAAATTTTAATTACGCCAGGGATTGCCTTTTCTATAGTAAATTATTCAAAAATTCATTTTATACTGTCACAAATTTTAATTACGCCAGGGATTGCCTTTTCTATAGTAAATTATTCAAAAATTCATTTTTTACTGTCTCAAGTTTTAATTACGCCAGGGATTGCCTTTTCTATAGTAAATTATTCAAAAACTAATTTTTTACTGTCTCAAATTTTAATTACGCCAGGGATTGCCTTTTCTATAGTAAATTATTTTTAAAAAAAATAATTGTTTAGTGTCGCAAATTTTAATTACGCCAGGGATTGCCTTTTCTATAGTAAATTTTGCAAAAAATAATTGTTTAGTGTCGCAAATTTTAATTACGCCAGGGATTGCCTTTTCTATAGTAAATTTTGCAAAAAATAATTGTTGAGTGTCGCAAATATTAATTACGCCAGGGATTGCCTTTTCTATAGTAAATTATTCAAAAATTAATTTTTTACTGTCTCAAATTTTAATTATGCCAGGGATTGCCTTTTCTATAGTAAATTATTCAAAAAATAATTTTATACTGTCGCAAATTTTAATTACGCCAGGGATTGCCTTTTCTATAGTAAATTATTCAGAAATTCATTTTATACTGTCACAAATTTTAATTACGCCAGGGATTGCCTTTTCTATAGTAAATTATTCAAAAATTCATTTTTTACTGTCTCAAATTTTAATTACGCCAGGGATTGCCTTTTCTATAGTAAATTATTCAAAAAATAATTTTTTACTGTCTCAAATTTTAATTACGCCAGGGATTGCCTTTTCTATAGTAAATTATTCAAAAAATAATTGTTTAGTGTCGCAAATTTTAGTTACGCCAGGGATTGCCTTTTCTATAGTAAAATATTCAAAAATAATTTTATACTGTCGCAAATTTTAGTTACGCCAGGGATTGCCTTTTCTATAGTAAATTATTCAAAAAATAATTTTTTACTGTCTCAAATTTTAATAACGCCAGGGATTGCCTTTTCTATAGTAAATTATTCAAAAATTCATTTTTTACTGTCTCAAATTTTAATTACGCCAGGGATTGCCTTTTCTATAGTAAATTATTCAAAAAATAATTTTATACTGTCGCAAATTTTAATTACGCCAGGGATTGCCTTTTCTATAGTAAATTATTCAAAAATTCATTTTATACTGTCACAAATTTTAATTACGGCAGGGATTGCCTTTTCTATAGTAAATTATTCAAAAATTCATTTTTTACTGTCTCAAATTTTAATTACGCCAGGGATTGCCTTTTCTATAGTAAATTATTCAAAAATTCATTTTTTACTGTCTCAAATTTTAATTACGCCAGGGATTGCCTTTTCTATAGTAAATTATTCAAAAAATAATTTTATACTGTCGCAAATTTTAATTACGCCAGGGATTGCCTTTTCTATAGTAAATTATTCAAAAAATAATTTTATACTGTCGCATATTTTAATTACGCCAGGGATTGCCTTTTCTATAGTAAATTATTCAAAAAATAATTTTTTACTGTCTCAAATTTTAATTACGCCAGGGATTGCCTTTTCTATAGTAAATTATTCAAAAATTCATTTTTTACTGTCTCAAATTTTAATTACGCCAGGGATTGCCTTTTCTATAGTAAATTATTCAAAAAATAATTTTATACTGTCGCAAATTTTAATTACGCCAGGGATTGCCTTTTCTATAGTAAATTATTCAAAAATTCATTTTATACTGTCACAAATTTTAATTACGCCAGGGATTGCCTTTTCTATAGTAAATTATTCAAAAATTCATTTTTTACTGTCTCAAATTTTAATTACGCCAGGGATTGCCTTTTCTATAGTAAATTATTCAAAAAATAATTTTATACTGTCGCAAATTTTAATTACGCCAGGGATTGCCTTTTCTATAGTAAATTATTCAAAAATTCATTTTATACTGTCACAAATTTTAATTACGCCAGGGATTGCCTTTTCTATAGTAAATTATTCAAAAATTCATTTTTTACTGCCTCAAATTTGAATTACGCCAGGGATTGCCTTTTCTATAGTAAATTATTCAAAAAATAATTTTTTACTGTCTCAAATTGTAATTACGCCAGGGATTGCCTTTTCTATAGTAAATTATTCAAAAATTTATTTTTTACTGTCTCAAATTTTAATTACGCCAGGGATTGCCTTTTCTATAGTAAATTATTCAAAAAATAATTTTATACTGTCGCAAATTTTAATTACGCCAGGGATTGCCTTTTCTATAGTAAATTATTCAAAAAATAATTTTTTACTGTCTCAAATTTTAATTACGCCAGGCATTGCCTTTTCTATAGTAAATTATTCAAAAAAGAATTTTATACTGTCGCAAATTTTAATTACGCCAGGGATTGCCTTTTCTATAGTAAATTATTCAAAAAATAATTTTTTACTGTCTCAAATTTTAATTACGCCAGGGATTGCCTTTTCTATAGTAAATTTTGCAAAAAATAATTGTTTAGTGTCGCAAATTTTAATTACGCCAGGGATTGCCTTTTCTATAGTAAATTTTGCAAAAAATAATTGTTTAGTGTCGCAAATTTTAATTACGCCAGGGATTGCCTTTTCTATAGTAAATTTTGCAAAAAATAATTGTTTAGTGTCGCAAATTTTAATTACGACAGGGATTGCCTTTTCTATAGTAAATTATTCAAAAATTCATTTTTTACTGTCTCAAATTTTAATTACGCCAGGGATTGCCTTTTCTATAGTAAATTATTCAAAAAATAATTTTATACTGTCGCAAATTTTAATTACGCCAGGGATTGCCTTTTCTATAGTAAATTATTCAAAAATTCATTTTATACTGTCACAAATTTTAATTACGCCAGGGATTGCCTTTTCTATAGTAAATTATTCAAAAATTCATTTTTTACTGTCTCAAATTTTAATTACGCCAGGGATTGCCTTTTCTATAGTAAATTATTCAAAAAATAATTTTTTACTGTCTCAAATTTTAATTACGCCAGGGATTGCCTTTTCTATAGTAAATTATTTTTAAAAAAAATAATTGTTTAGTGTCGCAAATTTTAATTACGCCAGGGATTGCCTTTTCTATAGTAAATTTTGCAAAAAATAATTGTTTAGTGTCGCAAATTTTAATTACGCCAGGGATTGCCTTTTCTATAGTAAATTATTCAAAAATTTATTTTTTACTGTCTCAAATTTTAATTACGCCAGGGATTGCCTTTTCTATAGTAAATTATTCAAAAAATAATTTTATACTGTCGCAAATTTTAATTACGCCAGGGATTGCCTTTTCTATAGTAAATTATTCAAAAAATAATTTTTTACTGTCTCAAATTTTAATTACGCCAGGCATTGCCTTTTCTATAGTAAATTATTCAAAAAATAATTTTTTACTGTCTCAAATTTTAATTACGCCAGGCATTGCCTTTTCTATAGTAAATTATTCAAAAAAGAATTTTATACTGTCGCAAATTTTAATTACGCCAGGGATTGCCTTTTCTATAGTAAATTATTCAAAAAATAATTTTTTACTGTCTCAAATTTTAATTACGCCAGGGATTGCCTTTTCTATAGTAAATTTTGCAAAAAATAATTGTTTAGTGTCGCAAATTTTAATTACGCCAGGGATTGCCTTTTCTATAGTAAATTTTGCAAAAAATAATTGTTTAGTGTCGCAAATTTTAATTACGCCAGGGATTGCCTTTTCTATAGTAAATTTTGCAAAAAATAATTGTTTAGTGTCGCAAATTTTAATTACGACAGGGATTGCCTTTTCTATAGTAAATTATTCAAAAATTCATTTTTTACTGTCTCAAATTTTAATTACGCCAGGGATTGCCTTTTCTATAGTAAATTATTCAAAAAATAATTTTATACTGTCGCAAATTTTAATTACGCCAGGGATTGCCTTTTCTATAGTAAATTATTCAAAAATTCATTTTATACTGTCACAAATTTTAATTACGCCAGGGATTGCCTTTTCTATAGTAAATTATTCAAAAATTCATTTTTTACTGTCTCAAATTTTAATTACGCCAGGGATTGCCTTTTCTATAGTAAATTATTCAAAAAATAATTTTTTACTGTCTCAAATTTTAATTACGCCAGGGATTGCCTTTTCTATAGTAAATTATTTTTAAAAAAAATAATTGTTTAGTGTCGCAAATTTTAATTACGCCAGGGATTGCCTTTTCTATAGTAAATTTTGCAAAAAATAATTGTTTAGTGTCGCAAATTTTAATTACGCCAGGGATTGCCTTTTCTATAGTAAATTTTGCAAAAAATAATTGTTTAGTGTCGCAAATATTAATTACGCCAGGGATTGCCTTTTCTATAGTAAATTATTCAAAAATTAATTTTTTACTGTCTCAAATTTTAATTATGCCAGGGATTGCCTTTTCTATAGTAAATTATTCAAAAAATAATTTTATACTGTCGCAAATTTTAATTACGCCAGGGATTGCCTTTTCTATAGTAAATTATTCAGAAATTCATTTTATACTGTCACAAATTTTAATTACGCCAGGGATTGCCTTTTCTATAGTAAATTATTCAAAAATTCATTTTTTACTGTCTCAAATTTTAATTACGCCAGGGATTGCCTTTTCTATAGTAAATTATTCAAAAAATAATTTTTTACTGTCTCAAATTTTAATTACGCCAGGGATTGCCTTTTCTATAGTAAATTATTCAAAAAATAATTGTTTAGTGTCGCAAATTTTAGTTACGCCAGGGATTGCCTTTTCTATAGTAAAATATTCAAAAAATAATTTTATACTGTCGCAAATTTTAGTTACGCCAGGATTGCCTTTTCTATAGTAAATTATTCAAAAAATAATTTTTTACTGTCTCAAATTTTAATTACGCCAGGGATTGCCTTTTCTATAGTAAATTCTTCAAAAATTCATTTTTTACTGTCTCAAATTTTAATTACGCCAGGGATTGCCTTTTCTATAGTAAATTATTCAAAAAATAATTTTATACTGTCGCAAATTTTAATTACGCCAGGGATTGCCTTTTCTATATTAAATTATTCAAAAAATAATTTTTTACTGTCTCAAATTTTAATTACGCCAGGGATTGCCTTTTCTATAGTAAATTATTCAAAAAATAATTTTTTCTGTCACAAATTTTAATTACGCCAGGGATTGCCTTTTCTATAGTAAATTATTCAAAAATTCATTTTTTACTGTCTCAAATTTTAATTACGCCAGGGATTGCCTTTTCTATAGTAAATTATTCAAAAAATAATTCTATACTGTCGCAAATTTTAATTACGCCAGGGATTGCCTTTTCTATAGTAAATTATTCAAAAAATAATTTTATACTGTCGCAAATTTTAATTACGCCAGGGATTGCCTTTTCTATAGTAAATTATTCAAAAAATAATTTTTTACTGTCTCAAATTTTAATTACGCCAGGGATTGCCTTTTCTATAGTAAATTATTCAAAAAATAATTTTTTCTGTCACAAATTTTAATTACGCCAGGGATTGCCTTTTCTATAGTAAATTATTCAAAAATTCATTTTTTACTGCCTCAAATTTGAATTACGCCAGGGATTGCCTTTTCTATAGTAAATTATTCAAAAAATAATTTTTTACTGTCTCAAATTTTAATTACGCCAGGGATTGCCTTTTCTATAGTAAATTATTCAAAAATTTATTTTTTACTGTCTCAAATTTTAATTACGCCAGGGATTGCCTTTTCTATAGTAAATTATTCAAAAAATAATTTTATACTGTCGCAAATTTTAATTACGCCAGGGATTGCCTTTTCTATAGTAAATTATTCAAAAAATAATTTTTTACTGTCTCAAATTTTAATTACGCCATGCATTGCCTTTTCTATAGTAAATTATTCAAAAAAGAATTTTATACTGTCGCAAATTTTAATTACGCCCGGGGATTGCCTTTTCTATAGTAAATTATTCAAAAAAATAATTTTATACTGTCGCAAATTTTAATTACGGCAGGGATTGCCTTTTCTATAGTAAATTATTCAAAAAATAATTTTATACTGTCGCAAATTTTAATTACGCCAGGGATTGCCTTTTCTATAGTAAATTATTCAAAAAATAATTGTTTAGTGTCGCAAATTTTAATTACGCCAGGGATTGCCTTTTCTATAGTAAATTATTCAAAAAATAATTGTTTACTGTCTCAAATTTTAATTACGCCAGGGATTGCCTTTTCTATAGTAAGTTATTCAAAAAATAATTTTTTACTGTCTCAAATTTTAATTACGCCAGGGATAGCCTTTTCTACAGTAAATTATTCAAAAAATAATTTTATACTGTCGCAAATTTTAATTACGCCAGGGATTGCCTTTTCTATAGTAAATTATTCAAAAAATAATTGTTTAGTGTCGCAAATATTAATTACGCCAGGGATTGCCTTTTCTATAGTAAATTATTCAAAAATTCATTTTTTACTGTCACAAATTTTAATTACGCCAGGGATTGCCTTTTCTATAGTAAATTTTGCAAAAAATAATTTTTTACTGTCTCAAATTTTAATTACGCCAGGGATTGCCTTTTCTATAGTAAATTATTCCAAAAAATAATTGTTTAGTGTCGCAAATTTTAATTACGCCAGGGATTGCCTTTTCTATAGTAAATTATTCAAAAAATAATTTTTTACTGTCTCAAATTTTAATAACGCCAGGGATTGCCTTTTCTATAGTAAATTATTCAAAAAATAATTTTTTCTGTCACAAATTTTAATTACGCCAGGGATTGCCTTTTCTATAGTAAATTATTCAAAAATTCATTTTTTACTGCCTCAAATTTGAATTACGCCAGGGATTGCCTTTTCTATAGTAAATTATTCAAAAAATAATTTTTTACTGTCTCAAATTTTAATTACGCCAGGGATTGCCTTTTCTATAGTAAATTATTCAAAAATTTATTTTTTACTGTCTCAAATTTTAATTACGCCAGGGATTGCCTTTTCTATAGTAAATTATTCAAAAAATAATTTTATACTGTCGCAAATTTTAATTACGCCAGGGATTGCCTTTTCTATAGTAAATTATTCAAAAAATAATTTTTTACTGTCTCAAATTTTAATTACGCCAGGCACTGCCTTTTCTATAGTAAATTATTCAAAAAAGAATTTTATACTGTCGCAAATTTTAATTACGCCAGGGATTGCCTTTTCTATAGTAAATTATTCAAAAAAATAATTTTATACTGTCGCAAATTTTAATTACGGCAGGGATTGCCTTTTCTATAGTAAATTATTCAAAAAATAGTTTTATACTGTCGCAAATTTTAATTACGCCAGGGATTGCCTTTTCTATAGTAAATTATTCAAAAAATAATTGTTTAGTGTCGCAAATTTTAATTACGCCAGGGATTGCCTTTTCTATAGTAAATTATTCAAAAAATAATTGTTTACTGTCTCAAATTTTAATTACGCCAGGGATTGCCTTTTCTATAGTAAGTTATTCAAAAAATAATTTTTTACTGTCTCAAATTTTAATTACGCCAGGGATAGCCTTTTCTACAGTAAATTATTCAAAAAATAATTTTATACTGTCGCAAATTTTAATTACGCCAGGGATTGCCTTTTCTATAGTAAATTATTCAAAAAATAATTGTTTAGTGTCGCAAATATTAATTACGCCAGGGATTGCCTTTTCTATAGTAAATTATTCAAAAATTCATTTTTTACTGTCACAAATTTTAATTACGCCAGGGATTGCCTTTTCTATAGTAAATTTTGCAAAAAATAATTTTTTACTGTCTCAAATTTTAATTACGCCAGGGATTGCCTTTTCTATAGTAAATTATTCCAAAAAATAATTGTTTAGTGTCGCAAATTTTAATTACGCCAGGGATTACCTTTTCTATAGTAAATTATTCAAAAAATAATTGTTTAGTGTCGCAAATTTTAATTACGCCAGGGATTGCCTTTTCTATAGTAAATTTTGCAAAAAATAATTGTTTAGTGTCGCAAATTTTAATTACGCCAGGGATTGCCTTTTCTATAGTAAATTATTCAAAAAATAATTTTTTACTGTCTCAAATTTTAATTACGCCAGGGATTGCCTTTTCTATAGTAAATTATTCAAAAATTCATTTTATACTGTCTCAAATTTTAATTACGCCAGGGATTGCCTTTTCTATAGTAAATTATTCAAAAAATAATTGTTTAGTGTCGCAAATTTTAATTACGCCAGGGATTGCCTTTTCTATAGTAAATTATTCAAAAAATAATTTTATACTGTCGCAAATTTTAATTACGCCAGGGATTGCCTTTTCTATAGTAAATTTTGCAAAAAATAATTTTTTACTGTCTCAAATTTTAATTACGCCAGGGATTGCTTTTTCTATAGTAAATTATTCAAAAAATAATTGTTTAGTGTCGCAAATTTTAATTAGGCCAGGGATTGCCTTTTCTATAGTAAATTATTCAAAAAATAATTGTTTAGTGTCGCAAATTTTAATTACGCCAGGGATTGCCTTTTCTATAGTAAATTTTGCAAAAAATAATTTTTTACTGTCGCAAATTTTAATTACGCCAGGGATTGCCTTTTCTATAGTAAATTATTCAAAAATTTATTTTTTACTGTCTCAAATTTTAATTACGGCAGGGATTGCCTTTTCTATAGTAAATTATTCAAAAATTCATTTTTTACTGTCTCAAATTTTAATTACGCCAGGGATTGCCTTTTCTATAGTAAATTATTCAAAAATTCATTTTTTACTGTCTCAAATTTTAATTACGCCAGGGATTGCCTTTTCTATAGTAAATTATTCAAAAAATAATTTTATACTGTCGCAAATTTTAATTACGCCAGGGATTGCCTTTTCTATAGTAAATTATTCAAAAAATAATTTTATACTGTCGCAAATTTTAATTACGCCAGGGATTGCCTTTTCTATAGTAAATTATTCAAAAAATAATTTTTTACTGTCTCAAATTTTAATTACGCCAGGGATTGCCTTTTCTATAGTAAATTATTCAAAAATTCATTTTTTACTGTCTCAAATTTTAATTACGCCAGGGATTGCCTTTTCTATAGTAAATTATTCAAAAAATAATTTTATACTGTCGCAAATTTTAATTACGCCAGGGATTGCCTTTTCTATAGTAAATTATTCAAAAATTCATTTTATACTGTCACAAATTTTAATTACGCCAGGGATTGCCTTTTCTATAGTAAATTATTCAAAAATTCATTTTTTACTGTCTCAAATTTTAATTACGCCAGGGATTGCCTTTTCTATAGTAAATTATTCAAAAAATAATTTTATACTGTCGCAAATTTTAATTACGCCAGGGATTGCCTTTTCTATAGTAAATTATTCAAAAATTCATTTTATACTGTCACAAATTTTAATTACGCCAGGGATTGCCTTTTCTATAGTAAATTATTCAAAAATTCATTTTTTACTGCCTCAAATTTGAATTACGCCAGGGATTGCCTTTTCTATAGTAAATTATTCAAAAAATAATTTTTTACTGTCTCAAATTGTAATTACGCCAGGGATTGCCTTTTCTATAGTAAATTATTCAAAAATTTATTTTTTACTGTCTCAAATTTTAATTACGCCAGGGATTGCCTTTTCTATAGTAAATTATTCAAAAAATAATTTTATACTGTCGCAAATTTTAATTACGCCAGGGATTGCCTTTTCTATAGTAAATTATTCAAAAAATAATTTTTTACTGTCTCAAATTTTAATTACGCCAGGCATTGCCTTTTCTATAGTAAATTATTCAAAAAAGAATTTTATACTGTCGCAAATTTTAATTACGCCAGGGATTGCCTTTTCTATAGTAAATTATTCAAAAAATAATTTTTTACTGTCTCAAATTTTAATTACGCCAGGGATTGCCTTTTCTATAGTAAATTTTGCAAAAAATAATTGTTTAGTGTCGCAAATTTTAATTACGCCAGGGATTGCCTTTTCTATAGTAAATTTTGCAAAAAATAATTGTTTAGTGTCGCAAATTTTAATTACGCCAGGGATTGCCTTTTCTATAGTAAATTTTGCAAAAAATAATTGTTTAGTGTCGCAAATTTTAATTACGACAGGGATTGCCTTTTTTATAGTAAATTATTCAAAAATTCATTTTTTACTGTCTCAAATTTTAATTACGCCAGGGATTGCCTTTTCTATAGTAAATTATTCAAAAAATAATTTTATACTGTCGCAAATTTTAATTACGCCAGGGATTGCCTTTTCTATAGTAAATTATTCAAAAATTCATTTTATACTGTCACAAATTTTAATTACGCCAGGGATTGCCTTTTCTATAGTAAATTATTCAAAAATTCATTTTTTACTGTCTCAAATTTTAATTACGCCAGGGATTGCCTTTTCTATAGTAAATTATTCAAAAAATAATTTTTTACTGTCTCAAATTTTAATTACGCCAGGGATTGCCTTTTCTATAGTAAATTATTTTTAAAAAAAATAATTGTTTAGTGTCGCAAATTTTAATTACGCCAGGGATTGCCTTTTCTATAGTAAATTTTGCAAAAAATAATTGTTTAGTGTCGCAAATTTTAATTACGCCAGGGATTGCCTTTTCTATAGTAAATTTTGCAAAAAATAATTGTTTAGTGTCGCAAATATTAATTACGCCAGGGATTGCCTTTTCTATAGTAAATTATTCAAAAATTAATTTTTTACTGTCTCAAATTTTAATTATGCCAGGGATTGCCTTTTCTATAGTAAATTATTCAAAAAATAATTTTATACTGTCGCAAATTTTAATTACGCCAGGGATTGCCTTTTCTATAGTAAATTATTCAGAAATTCATTTTATACTGGCACAAATTTTAATTACGCCAGGGATTGCCTTTTCTATAGTAAATTATTCAAAAATTCATTTTTTACTGTCTCAAATTTTAATTACGCCAGGGATTGCCTTTTCTATAGTAAATTATTCAAAAAATAATTTTTTACTGTCTCAAATTTTAATTACGCCAGGGATTGCCTTTTCTATAGTAAATTATTCAAAAAATAATTGTTTAGTGTCGCAAATTTTAGTTACGCCAGGGATTGCCTTTTCTATAGTAAAATATTCAAAAAATAATTTTATACTGTCGCAAATTTTAGTTACGCCAGGGATTGCCTTTTCTATAGTAAATTATTCAAAAAATAATTTTTTACTGTCTCAAATTTTAATTACGCCAGGGATTGCCTTTTCTATAGTAAATTATTCAAAAATTCATTTTTTACTGTCTCAAATTTTAATTACGCCAGGGATTGCCTTTTCTATAGTAAATTATTCAAAAAATAATTTTATACTGTCGCAAATTTTAATTACGCCAGGGATTGCCTTTTCTATATTAAATTATTCAAAAAATAATTTTTTACTGTCTCAAATTTTAATTACGCCAGGGATTGCCTTTTCTATAGTAAATTATTCAAAAAATAATTTTTTCTGTCACAAATTTTAATTACGCCAGGGATTGCCTTTTCTATAGTAAATTATTCAAAAATTCATTTTTTACTGTCTCAAATTTTAATTACGCCAGGGATTGCCTTTTCTATAGTAAATTATTCAAAAAATAATTCTATACTGTCGCAAATTTTAATTACGCCAGGGATTGCCTTTTCTATAGTAAATTATTCAAAAAATAATTTTATACTGTCGCAAATTTTAATTACGCCAGGGATTGCCTTTTCTATAGTAAATTATTCAAAAAATAATTTTTTACTGTCTCAAATTTTAATTACGCCAGGGATTGCCTTTTCTATAGTAAATTATTCAAAAAATAATTTTTTCTGTCACAAATTTTAATTACGCCAGGGATTGCCTTTTCTATAGTAAATTATTCAAAAATTCATTTTTTACTGCCTCAAATTTGAATTACGCCAGGGATTGCCTTTTCTATAGTAAATTATTCAAAAAATAATTTTTTACTGTCTCAAATTTTAATTACGCCAGGGATTGCCTTTTCTATAGTAAATTATTCAAAAATTTATTTTTTACTGTCTCAAATTTTAATTACGCCAGGGATTGCCTTTTCTATAGTAAATTATTCAAAAAATAATTTTATACTGTCGCAAAATTTTAATTACGCCAGGGATTGCCTTTTCTATAGTAAATTATTCAAAAAATAATTTTTTACTGTCTCAAATTTTAATTACGCCAGGCATTGCCTTTTCTATAGTAAATTATTCAAAAAAGAATTTTATACTGTCGCAAATTTTAATTACGCCCGGGGATTGCCTTTTCTATAGTAAATTATTCAAAAAAATAATTTTATACTGTCGCAAATTTTAATTACGGCAGGGATTGCCTTTTCTATAGTAAATTATTCAAAAAATAATTTTATACTGTCGCAAATTTTAATTACGCCAGGGATTGCCTTTTCTATAGTAAATTATTCAAAAAATAATTGTTTAGTGTCGCAAATTTTAATTACGCCAGGGATTGCCTTTTCTATAGTAAATTATTCAAAAAATAATTGTTTACTGTCTCAAATTTTAATTACGCCAGGGATTGCCTTTTCTATAGTAAGTTATTCAAAAAATAATTTTTTACTGTCTCAAATTTTAATTACGCCAGGGATAGCCTTTTCTACAGTAAATTATTCAAAAAATAATTTTATACTGTCGCAAATTTTAATTACGCCAGGGATTGCCTTTTCTATAGTAAATTATTCAAAAAATAATTGTTTAGTGTCGCAAATATTAATTACGCCAGGGATTGCCTTTTCTATAGTAAATTATTCAAAAATTCATTTTTTACTGTCACAAATTTTAATTACGCCAGGGATTGCCTTTTCTATAGTAAATTTTGGAAAAAATAATTTTTTACTGTCTCAAATTTTAATTACGCCAGGGATTGCCTTTTCTATAGTAAATTATTCCAAAAAATAATTGTTTAGTGTCGCAAATTTTAATTACGCCAGGGATTGCCTTTTCTATAGTAAATTATTCAAAAAATAATTTTTTACTGTCTCAAATTTTAATTACGCCAGGGATTGCCTTTTCTATAGTAAATTATTCAAAAAATAATTTTTTCTGTCACAAATTTTAATTACGCCAGGGATTGCCTTTTCTATAGTAAATTATTCAAAAATTCATTTTTTACTGCCTCAAATTTGAATTACGCCAGGGATTGCCTTTTCTATAGTAAATTATTCAAAAAATAATTTTTTACTGTCTCAAATTTTAATTACGCCAGGGATTGCCTTTTCTATAGTAAATTATTCAAAAATTTATTTTTTACTGTCTCAAATTTTAATTACGCCAGGGATTGCCTTTTCTATAGTAAATTATTCAAAAAATAATTTTATACTGTCGCAAATTTTAATTACGCCAGGGATTGCCTTTTCTATAGTAAATTATTCAAAAAATAATTTTTTACTGTCTCAAATTTTAATTACGCCAGGCACTGCCTTTTCTATAGTAAATTATTCAAAAAAGAATTTTATACTGTCGCAAATTTTAATTACGCCAGGGATTGCCTTTTCTATAGTAAATTATTCAAAAAAATAATTTTATACTGTCGCAAATTTTAATTACGGCAGGGATTGCCTTTTCTATAGTAAATTATTCAAAAAATAGTTTTATACTGTCGCAAATTTTAATTACGCCAGGGATTGCCTTTTCTATAGTAAATTATTCAAAAAATAATTGTTTAGTGTCGCAAATTTTAATTACGCCAGGGATTGCCTTTTCTATAGTAAATTATTCAAAAAATAATTGTTTACTGTCTCAAATTTTAATTACGCCAGGGATTGCCTTTTCTATAGTAAGTTATTCAAAAAATAATTTTTTACTGTCTCAAATTTTAATTACGCCAGGGATAGCCTTTTCTACAGTAAATTATTCAAAAAATAATTTTATACTGTCGCAAATTTTAATTACGCCAGGGATTGCCTTTTCTATAGTAAATTATTCAAAAAATAATTGTTTAGTGTCGCAAATATTAATTACGCCAGGGATTGCCTTTTCTATAGTAAATTATTCAAAAATTCATTTTTTACTGTCACAAATTTTAATTACGCCAGGGATTGCCTTTTCTATAGTAAATTTTGCAAAAAATAATTTTTTACTGTCTCAAATTTTAATTACGCCAGGGATTGCCTTTTCTATAGTAAATTATTCCAAAAAATAATTGTTTAGTGTCGCAAATTTTAATTACGCCAGGGATTACCTTTTCTATAGTAAATTATTCAAAAAATAATTGTTTAGTGTCGCAAATTTTAATTACGCCAGGGATTGCCTTTTCTATAGTAAATTTTGCAAAAAATAATTGTTTAGTGTCGCAAATTTTAATTACGCCAGGGATTGCCTTTTCTATAGTAAATTATTCAAAAAATAATTTTTTACTGTCTCAAATTTTAATTACGCCAGGGATTGCCCTTTCTGTAGTAAATTATTCAAAAATTCATTTTATACTGTCTCAAATTTTAATTACGCCAGGGATTGCCTTTTCTATAGTAAATTATTCAAAAAATAATTGTTTAGTGTCGCAAATTTTAATTACGCCAGGGATTGCCTTTTCTATAGTAAATTATTCAAAAAATAATTTTATACTGTCGCAAATTTTAATTACGCCAGGGATTGCCTTTTCTATAGTAAATTTTGCAAAAAATAATTTTTTACTGTCTCAAATTTTAATTACGCCAGGGATTGCTTTTTCTATAGTAAATTATTCAAAAAATAATTGTTTAGTGTCGCAAATTTTAATTAGGCCAGGGATTGCCTTTTCTATAGTAAATTATTCAAAAAATAATTGTTTAGTGTCGCAAATTTTAATTACGCCAGGGATTGCCTTTTCTATAGTAAATTTTGCAAAAAATAATTTTTTACTGTCGCAAATTTTAATTACGCCAGGGATTGCCTTTTCTATAGTAAATTATTCAAAAAATAATTTTTTCTGTCGCAAATTTTAATTACCCCAGGGATTGCCTTTTCCATAGTAAATTATTCAAAAATTCATTTTTTACTGTCTCAAATTTTAATTACGCCAGGGATTGCCTTTTCTATAGTAAATTATTTAAAAAATAATTGTTTAGTGTCGCAAATTTTAATTACGCCAGGGATTGCCTTTTCTATAGTAAATTATTCAAAAAATAATTTTATACTGTCGCAAATTTTAATTACGCCAGGGATTGCCTTTTCTATAGTAAATTATTCAAAAAATAATTGTTTAGTGTCGCAAATTTTAATTACGCCAGGGATTGCCTTTTCTATAGTAAATTTTGCAAAAAATAATTGTTTAGTGTCGCAAATTTTAATTACGCCAGGGATTGCCTTTTCTATAGTAAATTATTCAAAAAATAATTTTTTACTGTCTCAAATTTTAATTACGCCAGGGATTGCCTTTTCTATAGTAAATTTAGCAAAAAATAATTGTTTAGTGTCGCAAATTTTAATTACGCCAGGGATTGCCTTTTCTATAGTAAATTATTCAAAAAATAATTTTTTACTGTCTCAAATTTTAATTACGCCAGGGATTGCCTTTTCTATAGTAAATTATTCAAAAATTCATTTTATACTGTCTCAAATTTTAATTACGCCAGGGATTGCCTTTTCTATAGTAAATTATTCAAAAAATAATTTTATACTGTCGCAAATTTTAATTACGCCAGGGATTGCCTTTTCTATAGTAAATTATTCAAAAAAATAATTGTTTAGTGTCGCAAATTTTAATTACGCCAGGGATTGCCTTTTCTATAGTAAATTATTCAAAAAATAATTGTTTAGTGTCGCAAATTTTAATTACGCCAGGGATTGCCTTTTCTATAGTAAATTTTGCAAAAAATAATTTTTTACTGTCGCAAATTTTAATTACGCCAGGGATTGCCTTTTCTATAGTAAATTATTCAAAAAATAATTTTTCTGTCGCAAATTTTAATTACCCCAGGGATTGCCTTTTCCATAGTAAATTATTCAAAAATTCATTTTTTACTGTCTCAAATTTTAATTACGCCAGGGATTGCCTTTTCTATAGTAAATTATTCAAAAAATCATTTTTTACTGTCGCAAATTTTAGTTACGCCAGGGATTGCCTTTTCTATAGTAAATTTTGCAAAAAATAATTGTTTAGTGTCGCAAATTTTAAATACGCCAGGGATTGCCTTTTCAATAGTAGATTATTCAAAAAATAGTTTTTTACTGTCTCAAATTTTAATTACGCCAGGGATTGCCTTTTCTGTCGTAAATTATTCAAAAAATAATTTTATACTGTCGCAAATTTTAATTACGCCAGGGATTGCCATTTCTTTAGTAAATTATTCAAAAATTCATTTGATATTCTCACAAATTTTAATTACGCCAGGGATTGCCTTTTCTATAGTAAATTATTCAAAAATTCATTTTTTACTGTCTCAAATTTTAATTACGCCAGGGATTGCCTTTTCTATAGTAAATTATTCAAAAAATAATTTTTTACTGTCTCAAATTTTAATTACGCCAGGGATTGCCTTTTCTATAGTAAATTTTGCAAAAAATAATTGTTTAGTGTCGCAAATTTTAATTACGCCAGGGATTGCCTTTTCTATAGTAAATTATTCAAAAATTAATTTTTTACTGTCTCAAATTTTAATTACGCCAGGGATTGCCTTTTCTATAGTAAATTATTCAAAAAATAATTTTATACTGTCGCAAATTTTAATTACGCCAGGGATAGCCTTTTCTATAGTAAATTATTCAAAAATTCATTTTATACTGTCACAAATTTTAATTACGCCAGGGATTGCCTTTTCTATAGTAAATTATTCAAAAATTCATTTTTTACTGTCTCAAATTTTAACTACGCCAGGGATTGCCTTTTCTATAGTAAATTATTCAAAAAATAATTGTTTAGTGTCGCAAAGTTTAATTACGCCAGGGATTGCCTTTTCTATAGTAAATTTTGCAAAAAATAATTGTTTAGTGTCGCAAATTTTAATTACGCCAGGGATTGCCTTTTCTATAGTAAATTATTCAAAAATTCATTTTTTACTGTCGCAAATTTTAATTACGCCAGGGATTGCCTTTTCTATAGTAAATTATTCAAAAAATAATTTTTTCTGTCAGAAATTTTAATTACGCCAGGGATTGCCATTTCTTTAGTAAATTATTCAAAAATTCATTTGATATTCTCACAAATTTTAATTACGCCAGGGATTGCCTTTTCTATAGTAAATTATTCAAAAATTCATTTTTTACTGTCTCAAATTTTAATTACGCCAGGGATTGCCTTTTCTATAGTAAATTATTCAAAAAATAATTGTTTAGTGTCGCAAATTTTAATTACGCCAGGGATTGCCTTTTCTATAGTAAATTATTCAAAAAATAATTGTTTACTGTCTCAAATTTTAATTACGCCAGGGATTGCCTTTTCTATAGTAAGTTATTCAAAAAATAATTTTTTACTGTCTCAAATTTTAATTACGCCAGGGATAGCCTTTTCTACAGTAAATTATTCAAAAAATAATTTTATACTGTCGCAAATTTTAATTACGCCAGGGATTGCCTTTTCTATAGTAAATTATTCAAAAAATAATTGTTTAGTGTCGCAAATATTAATTACGCCAGGGATTGCCTTTTCTATAGTAAATTATTCAAAAATTCATTTTTTACTGTCACAAATTTTAATTACGCCAGGGATTGCCTTTTCTATAGTAAATTTTGCAAAAAATAATTTTTTACTGTCTCAAATTTTAATTACGCCAGGGATTGCCTTTTCTATAGTAAATTATTCCAAAAAATAATTGTTTAGTGTCGCAAATTTTAATTACGCCAGGATTGCCTTTTCTATAGTAAATTATTCAAAAAATAATTTTTTTACTGTCTCAAATTTTAATTACGCCAGGGATTGCCTTTTCTATAGTAAATTATTCAAAAAATAATTTTTTCTGTCACAAATTTTAATTACGCCAGGGATTGCCTTTTCTATAGTAAATTATTCAAAAATTCATTTTTTACTGCCTCAAATTTGAATTACGCCAGGGATTGCCTTTTCTATAGTAAATTATTCAAAAAATAATTTTTTACTGTCTCAAATTTTAATTACGCCAGGGATTGCCTTTTCTATAGTAAATTATTCAAAAATTTATTTTTTACTGTCTCCAATTTTAATTACGCCAGGGATTGCCTTTTCTATAGTAAATTATTCAAAAAATAATTTTATACTGTCGCAAATTTTAATTACGCCAGGGATTGCCTTTTCTATAGTAAATTATTCAAAAAATAATTTTTTACTGTCTCAAATTTTAATTACGCCAGGCACTGCCTTTTCTATAGTAAATTATTCAAAAAAGAATTTTATACTGTCGCAAATTTTAATTACGCCAGGGATTGCCTTTTCTATAGTAAATTATTCAAAAAAATAATTTTATACTGTCGCAAATTTTAATTACGGCAGGGATTGCCTTTTCTATAGTAAATTATTCAAAAAATAATTTTATACTGTCGCAAATTTTAATTACGCCAGGGATTGCCTTTTCTATAGTAAATTATTCAAAAAATAATTGTTTAGTGTCGCAAATTTTAATTACGCCAGGGATTGCCTTTTCTATAGTAAATTATTCAAAAAATAATTGTTTACTGTCTCAAATTTTAATTACGCCAGGGATTGCCTTTTCTATAGTAAGTTATTCAAAAAATAATTTTTTACTGTCTCAAATTTTAATTACGCCAGGGATAGCCTTTTCTACAGTAAATTATTCAAAAAATAATTTTATACTGTCGCAAATTTTAATTACGCCAGGGATTGCCTTTTCTATAGTAAATTATTCAAAAAATAATTGTTTAGTGTCGCAAATATTAATTACGCCAGGGATTGCCTTTTCTATAGTAAATTATTCAAAAATTCATTTTTTACTGTCACAAATTTTAATTACGCCAGGGATTGCCTTTTCTATAGTAAATTTTGCAAAAAATAATTTTTTACTGTCTCAAATTTTAATTACGCCAGGGATTGCCTTTTCTATAGTAAATTATTCCAAAAAATAATTGTTTAGTGTCGCAAATTTTAATTACGCCAGGGATTACCTTTTCTATAGTAAATTATTCAAAAAATAATTGTTTAGTGTCGCAAATTTTAATTACGCCAGGGATTGCCTTTTCTATAGTAAATTTTGCAAAAAATAATTGTTTAGTGTCGCAAATTTTAATTACGCCAGGGATTGCCTTTTCTATAGTAAATTATTCAAAAAATAATTTTTTACTGTCACAAATTTTAATTACGCCAGGGATTGCCTTTTCTATAGTAAATTATTCAAAAATTCATTTTTTACTGTCTCAAATTTTAACTACGCCAGGGATTGCCTTTTCTATAGTAAATTATTCAAAAAATAATTGTTTAGTGTCGCAAATTTTAATTACGCCAGGGATTGCCTTTTCTATAGTAAATTTTGCAAAAATTAATTTTTTACTGTCGCAAATTTTAATTACGCCAGGGATTGCCTTTTCTATAGTAAATTATTCAAAAATTCATTTTTTACTGTCGCAAATTTTAATTACGCCAGGGATTGCCTTTTCTATAGTAAATTATTCAAAAAATAATTTTTTCTGTCAGAAATTTTAATTACGCCAGGGATTGCCTTTTCTATAGTAAATTATTCAAAAATTAATTTCTTCCTGTCGCAAATTATAATTACGCCAGGGATTGCCTTTTCTATAGTAAATTTTGCAAAAAATAATTTTTTACTGTCGCAAATTTTAATTAGGCCAGGGATTGCCTTTTCTATAGTAAATTATTCAAAAAATAATTGTTTAGTGTCGCAAATTTTAATTACGCCAGGGATTGCCTTTTCTATAGTAAATTTTGCAAAAAATAATTTTTTACTGTCGCAAATTTTAATTACTCCAGGGATTGCCTTTTCTATAGTAAATTATTCAAAAAATAATTTTTTCTGTCGCAAATTTTAATTACCCCAGGGATTGCCTTTTCCATAGTAAATTATTCAAAAATTCATTTTTTACTGTCTCAAATTTTAATTACGCCAGGGATTGCCTTTTCTATAGTAAATTATTTAAAAAATAATTGTTTAGTGTCGCAAATTTTAATTACGCCAGGGATTGCCTTTTCTATAGTAAATTATTCAAAAAATAATTTTATACTGTCGCAAATTTTAATTACGCCAGGGATTGCCTTTCCTATAGTAAATTATTCAAAAAATAATTGTTTAGTGTCGCAAATTTTAATTACGCCAGGGATTGCCTTTTCTATAGTAAATTTTGCAAAAAATAATTGTTTAGTGTCGCAAATTTTAATTACGCCAGGGATTGCCTTTTCTATAGTAAATTATTCAAAAAATAATTTTTTACTGTCTCAAATTTTAATTACGCCAGGGATTGCCTTTTCTATAGTAAATTTAGCAAAAATAATTGTTTAGTGTCGCAAATTTTAATTACGCCAGGGATTGCCTTTTCTATAGTAAATTATTCAAAAAATAATTTTTTACTGTCTCAAATTTTAATTACGCCAGGGATTGCCTTTTCTATAGTAAATTATTCAAAATTCATTTTATACTGTCACAAATTTTAATTACGCCAGGGATTGCCTTTTCTATAGTAAATTATTCAAAAAATAATTTTATACTGTCGCAAATTTTAATTACGCCAGGGATTGCCTTTTTCTATAGTAAATTATTCAAAAAATAATTGTTTAGTGTCGCAAATTTTAACTACGCCAGGGATTGCCTTTTCTATAGTAAATTATTCAAAAAATAATTGTTTAGTGTCGCAAATTTTAATTACGCCAGGGATTGCCTTTTCTATAGTAAATTTTGCAAAAAATAATTTTTTACTGTCGCAAATTTTAATTACGCCAGGGATTGCTTTTCTATAGTAAATTATTCAAAAAATAATTTTTTCTGTCGCAAATTTTAATTACCCCAGGGATTGCCTTTTCCATAGTAAATTATTCAAAAATTCATTTTTTACTGTCTCAAATTTTAATTACGCCAGGGATTGCCTTTTCTATAGTAAATTATTCAAAAAATAATTTTTTACTGTCGCAAATTTTAATTACGCCAGGGATTGCCTTTTCTATAGTAAATTTTGCAAAAAATAATTGTTTAGTGTCGCAAATTTTAAATACGCCAGGGATTGCCTTTTCAATAGTAGATTATTCAAAAAATAGTTTTTTACTGTCTCAAATTTTAATTACGCCAGGGATTGCCTTTTCTGTCGTAAATTATTCAAAAAATAATTTTATACTGCCGCAAATTTTAATTACGCCAGGGATTGCCATTTCTTTAGTAAATTATTCAAAAATTCATTTGATATTCTCACAAATTTTAATTACGCCAGGGATTGCCTTTTCTATAGTAAATTATTCAAAAATTCATTTTTTACTGTCTCAAATTTTAATTACGCCAGGGATTGCCTTTTCTATAGTAAATTATTCAAAAAATAATTTTTTACTGTCTCAAATTTTAATTACGCCAGGGATTGCCTTTTCTATAGTAAATTTTGCAAAAAATAATTGTTTAGTGTCGCAAATTTTAATTACGCCAGGGATTGCCTTTTCTATAGTAAATTATTCAAAAATTAATTTTTTACTGTCTCAAATTTTAATTACGCCAGGGATTGCCTTTTCTATAGTAAATTATTCAAAAAATAATTTTATACTGTCGCAAATTTTAATTACGCCAGGGATAGCCTTTTCTATAGTAAATTATTCAAAAATTCATTTTATACTGTCACAAATTTTAATTACGCCAGGGATTGCCTTTTCTATAGTAAATTATTCAAAAATTCATTTTTTACTGTCTCAAATTTTAACTACGCCAGGGATTGCCTTTTCTATAGTAAATTATTCAAAAAATAATTTTTTACTGTCTCAAATTTTAATTACGCCAGGGATTGCCTTTTCTATAGTAAATTATTCAAAAAATAATTGTTTAGTGTCGCAAATTTTAATTACGCCAGGGATTGCCTTTTCTATAGTAAATTTTGCAAAAAATAATTGTTTAGTGTCGCAAATTTTAATTACGCCAGGGATTGCCTTTTCTATAGTAAATTTTGCAAAAAATAATTGTTTAGTGTCGCAAATATTAATTACGCCAGGGATTGCCTTTTCTATAGTAAATTATTCAAAAATTAATTTTTTACTGTCTCAAATTTTAATTATGCCAGGGATTGCCTTTTCTATAGTAAATTATTCAAAAATAAGCCAGGGATTGCCTTTTCTATAGTAAATTATTCAAAAATTCATTTTTTACTGTCTCAAATTTTAATTACGCCAGGGATTGCCTTTTCTATAGTAAATTATTCAAAAAATAATTTTTTACTGTCTCAAATTTTAATTACGCCAGGGATTGCCTTTTCTATAGTAAATTATTCAAAAAATAATTGTTTAGTGTCGCAAATTTTAGTTACGCCAGGGATTGCCTTTTCTATAGTAAAATATTCAAAAAATAATTTTATACTGTCGCAAATTTTAGTTACGCCAGGGATTGCCTTTTCTATAGTAAATTATTCAAAAAATAATTTTTTACTGTCTCAAATTTTAATTACGCCAGGGATTGCCTTTTCTATAGTAAATTATTCAAAAATTCATTTTTTACTGTCTCAAATTTTAATTACGCCAGGGATTGCCTTTTCTATAGTAAATTATTCAAAAAATAATTTTATACTGTCGCAAATTTTAATTACGCCAGGGATTGCCTTTTCTATATTAAATTATTCAAAAAATAATTTTTTACTGTCTCAAATTTTAATTACGCCAGGGATTGCCTTTTCTATAGTAAATTTTGCAAAAAATAATTGTTTAGTGTCGCAAATTTTAATTACGCCAGGGATTGCCTTTTCTATAGTAAATTATTCAAAAATTAATTTTTTACTGTCTCAAATTTTAATTACGCCAGGGATTGCCTTTTCTATAGTAAATTATTCAAAAAATAATTTTATACTTTCGCAAATTTTAATTACGCCAGGGATAGCCTTTTCTATAGTAAATTATTCAAAAATTCATTTTATACTGTCACAAATTTTAATTACGCCAGGGATTGCCTTTTCTATAGTAAATTATTCAAAAATTCATTTTTTACTGTCTCAAATTTTAACTACGCCAGGGATTGCCTTTTCTATAGTAAATTATTCAAAAAATAATTTTTTACTGTCTCAAATTTTAATTACGCCAGGGATTGCCTTTTCTATAGTAAATTATTCAAAAAATAATTGTTTAGTGTCGCAAATTTTAATTACGCCAGGGATTGCCTTTTCTATAGTAAATTTTGCAAAAAATAATTGTTTAGTGTCGCAAATTTTAATTACGCCAGGGATTGCCTTTTCTATAGTAAATTTTGCAAAAAATAATTGTTTAGTGTCGCAAATATTAATTACGCCAGGGATTGCCTTTTCTATAGTAAATTATTCAAAAATTAATTTTTTACTGTCTCAAATTTTAATTATGCCAGGGATTGCCTTTTCTATAGTAAATTATTCAAAAATAAGCCAGGGATTGCCTTTTCTATAGTAAATTATTCAAAAATTCATTTTTTACTGTCTCAAATTTTAATTACGCCAGGGATTGCCTTTTCTATAGTAAATTATTCAAAAAATAATTTTTTACTGTCTCAAATTTTAATTACGCCAGGGATTGCCTTTTCTATAGTAAATTATTCAAAAAATAATTGTTTAGTGTCGCAAATTTTAGTTACGCCAGGGATTGCCTTTTCTATAGTAAAATATTCAAAAAATAATTTTATACTGTCGCAAATTTTAGTTACGCCAGGGATTGCCTTTTCTATAGTAAATTATTCAAAAAATAATTTTTTACTGTCTCAAATTTTAATTACGCCAGGGATTGCCTTTTCTATAGTAAATTATTCAAAAATTCATTTTTTACTGTCTCAAATTTTAATTACGCCAGGGATTGCCTTTTCTATAGTAAATTATTCAAAAAATAATTTTATACTGTCGCAAATTTTAATTACGCCAAGGATTGCCTTTTCTATATTAAATTATTCAAAAAATAATTTTTTACTGTCTCAAATTTTAATTACGCCAGGGATTGCCTTTTCTATAGTAAATTATTCAAAAAATAATTTTTTCTGTCACAAATTTTAATTACGCCAGGGATTGCCTTTTCTATAGTAAATTATTCAAAAATTCATTTTTTACTGTCTCAAATTTTAATTACGCCAGGGATTGCCTTTTCTATAGTAAATTATTCAAAAAATAATTTTGTACTGTCTCAAATTTTGATTACGCCAGGGATTGCCTTTTCTATAGTAAATTATTCAAAAAATAATTTTATACTGTCGCAAATTTTAATTACGCCAGGGATTGCCTTTTCTATAGTAAATTATTCAAAAAATAATTTTTTACTCTCTCAAATTTTAATTACGCCAGGGATTGCCTTTTCTATAGTAAATTATTCAAAAAATAATTTTTTCTGTCACAAATTTTAATTACGCCAGGGATTGCCTTTTCTATAGTAAATTATTCAAAAATTCATTTTTTACTGCCTCAAATTTGAATTACGCCAGGGATTGCCTTTTCTATGGTAAATTATTCAAAAAATAATTTTTTACTGCCTCAAATTTTAATTACGCCAGGGATTGCCTTTTCTATAGTAAATTATTCAAAAATTTATTTTTTACTGTCTCAAATTTTAATTACGCCAGGGATTGCCTTTTCTATAGTAAATTATTCAAAAAATAATTTTATACTGTCGCAAATTTTAATTACGCCAGGGATTCCCTTTTCTATAGTAAATTATTCAAAAAATAATTTTTTACTGTCTCAAATTTTAATTACGCCAGGCATTGCCTTTTCTATAGTAAATTATTCAAAAAAGAATTTTATACTGTCGCAAATTTTAATTACGCCAGGGATTGCCTTTTCTATAGTAAATTATTCAAAAAAATAATTTTATACTGTCGCAAATTTTAATTACGGCAGGGATTGCCTTTTCTATAGTAAATTATTCAAAAAATAATTTTATACTGTCGCAAATTTTAATTACGCCAGGGATTGCCTTTTCTATAGTAAATTATTCAAAAAATAATTGTTTAGTGTCGCAAATTTTAATTACGCCAGGGATTGCCTTTTCTATAGTAAATTATTCAAAAAATAATTGTTTACTGTCTCAAATTTTAATTACGCCAGGGATTGCCTTTTCTATAGTAAGTTATTCAAAAAATAATTTTTTACTGTCTCAAATTTTAATTACACCAGGGATAGCCTTTTCTACAGTAAATTATTCAAAAAATTATTTTATACTGTCGCAAATTTTAATTACGCCAGGGATTGCCTTTTCTATAGTAAATTATTCAAAAAATAATTGTTTAGTGTCGCAAATATTAATCACGCCAGGGATTCCCTTTTCTATAGTAAATTATTCAAAAAATAATTTTTTACTGTCTCAAATTTTAATTACGCCAGGCATTGCCTTTTCTATAGTAAATTATTCAAAAAAGAATTTTATACTGTCGCAAATTTTAATTACGCCAGGGATTGCCTTTTCTATAGTAAATTATTCAAAAAAATAATTTTATACTGTCGCAAATTTTAATTACGGCAGGGATTGCCTTTTCTATAGTAAATTATTCAAAAAATAATTTTATACTGTCGCAAATTTTAATTACGCCAGGGATTGCCTTTTCTATAGTAAATTATTCAAAAAATAATTGTTTAGTGTCGCAAATTTTAATTACGCCAGGGATTGCCTTTTCTATAGTAAATTATTCAAAAAATAATTGTTTACTGTCTCAAATTTTAATTACGCCAGGGATTGCCTTTTCTATAGTAAGTTATTCAAAAAATAATTTTTTACTGTCTCAAATTTTAATTACACCAGGGATAGCCTTTTCTACAGTAAATTATTCAAAAAATTATTTTATACTGTCGCAAATTTTAATTACGCCAGGGATTGCCTTTTCTATAGTAAATTATTCAAAAAATAATTGTTTAGTGTCGCAAATATTAATCACGCCAGGGATTGCCTTTTCTATAGTAAATTATTCAAAAATTCATTTTTTACTGTCACAAATTTTAATTACGCCAGGGATTGCCTTTTCTATAGTAAATTTTGCAAAAAATAATTTTTTACTGTCTCAAATTTTAATTACGCCAGGGATTGCCTTTTCTATAGTAAATTATTCCAAAAAATAATTGTTTAGTGTCGCAAATTTTAATTACGCCAGGGATTGCCTTTTCTATAGTAAATTATTCAAAAAATAATTTTTTACTGTCTCAAATTTTAATTACGCCAGGGATTGCCTTTTCTATAGTAAATTATTCAAAAAATAATTTTTTCTGTCACAAATTTTAATTACGCCAGGGATTGCCTTTTCTATAGTAAATTATTCAAAAATTCATTTTTTACTGCCTCAAATTTGAATTACGCCAGGGATTGCCTTTTCTATAGTAAATTATTCAAAAAATAATTTTTTACTGTCTCAAATTTTAATTACGCCAGGGATTGCCTTTTCTATAGTAAATTATTCAAAAATTTATTTTTTACTGTCTCAAATTTTAATTACGCCAGGGATTGCCTTTTCTATAGTAAATTATTCAAAAAATAATTTTATACTGTCGCAAATTTTAATTACGCCAGGGATTGCCTTTTCTATAGTAAATTATTCAAAAAATAATTTTTTACTGTCTCAAATTTTAATTACGCCAGGCATTGCCTTTTCTATAGTAAATTATTCAAAAAAGAATTTTATACTGTCGCAAATTTTAATTACGCCAGGGATTGCCTTTTCTATAGTAAATTATTCAAAAAAATAATTTTATACTGTCGCAAATTTTAATTACGGCTGGGATTGCCTTTTCTATAGTAAATTATTCAAAAAATAATTTTATACTGTCGCAAATTTTAATTACGCCAGGGATTGCCTTTTCTATAGTAAATTATTCAAAAAATAATTGTTTAGTGTCGCAAATTTTAATTACGCCAGGGATTGCCTTTTCTATAGTAAATTATTCAAAAATTCATTTTTTACTGTCACAAATTTTAATTACGCCAGGGATTGCCTTTTCTATAGTAAATTATTCAAAAAATTATTTTTTACTGTCTCAAATTTTAATTACGCCAGGGATTGCCTTTTCTATAGTAAATTATTCAAAAATTCATTTTTTACTGTCTCAAATTTTAATTACGCCAGGGATAGCCTTTTCTACAGTAAATTATTCAAAAAATAATTTTATACTGTCGCAAATTTTAATTACGCCAGGGATTGCCTTTTCTATAGTAAATTATTCAAAAAATAATTGTTTAGTGTCGCAAATATTAATTACGCCAGGGATTGCCTTTTCTATAGTAAATTATTCAAAAATTCATTTTTTACAGTCACAAAATTTAATTACGCCAGGGATTGCCTTTTCTATAGTAAATTTTGCAAAAAATAATTTTTTACTGTCTCAAATTTTAATTACGCCAGGGATTGCCTTTTCTATAGTAAATTATTCCAAAAAATAATTGTATAGTGTCGCAAATTTTAATTACGCCAGGGATTACCTTTTCTATAGTAAATTATTCAAAAAATAATTTTTTCTGTCGCAAATTTTAAATACGCCAGGGATTGCTTTTTCTATAGTAAATTATTCAAAAAATAATTTTTTCTGTCACAAATTTTAATTACGCCAGGGGTTGCCTTTTCTATAGTAAATTATTCAAAAAATAATTTTTTACTGTCTCAAATTTTAATTACGCCAGGGATTGCCTTTTCTATAGTAAATTATTCAAAAATTCATTTTTTACTGTCCTCAAATTTTAATTACGCCAAGGATTGCCTTTTCTATAGTAAATTATTCAAAAATTCATTTTATACTGTCGCAAATTTTAATTACGCCAGGGATTGCCTTTTCTATAGTAAATTATTCAAAAAATAATTTTTTACTGTCTCAAATTTTAATTACGCCAGGGATTGCCTTTTCTATAGTAAATTATTCAAAAATAATTTTTTACTGTCTCAAATTTTAATTACGCCAGGGATTGCCTTTTCTATAGTAAATTATTCAAAAAATAATTTTTTACTGTCTCAAATTTTAATTACGCCAGGGATTGCCTTTTCTATAGTAAATTATTCAAAAAATAATTTTATACTGTCGCAAATTTTAATTACGCCAGGGATTGCCTTTTCTATAGTAAATTATTCAAAAAATAATTGTTTAGTGTCGCAAATTTTAATTACGCCAGGGATTGCCTTTTCTATAGTAAATTATTCAAAAATTCATTTTTTACTGTCACAAATTTTAATTACGCCAGGGATTGCCTTTTCTATAGTAAATTATTCAAAAAATTATTTTTTACTGTCTCAAATTTTAATTACGCAGGGATTGCCTTTTCTATAGTAAATTATTCAAAAATTCATTTTTTACTGTCTCAAATTTTAATTACGCCAGGGATAGCCTTTTCTACAGTAAATTATTCAAAAAATAATTTTATACTGTCGCAAATTTTAATTACGCCAGGGATTGCCTTTTCTATAGTAAATTATTCAAAAAATAATTTTTTACTGTCTCAAATTTTAATTACGCCAGGGATTGCCTTTTCTATAGTAAATTATTCAAAAATAATTTTTTACTGTCTCAAATTTTAATTACGCCAGGGATTGCCTTTTCTATAGTAAATTATTCAAAAAATAATTTTTTACTGTCTCAAATTTTAATTACGCCAGGGATTGCCTTTTCTATAGTAAATTTTGCAAAAAATAATTGTTTAGTGTCGCAAATTTTAATTACGCCAGGGATTGCCTTTTCTATAGTAAATATTCAAAAAATAATTTTTTACTGTCTCAAATTTTAATTACGCCAGGGATTGCCTTTTCTATAGTAAATTATTCAAAAATTCATTTTATACTGTCTCAAATTTTAATTACGCCAGGGATTGCCTTTTCTATAGTAAATTATTCAAAAAATAATTGTTTAGTGTCGCAAATTTTAATTACGCCAGGGATTGCCTTTTCTATAGTAAATTATTCAAAAAATAATTTTATACTGTCGCAAATTTTAATTACGCCAGGGATTGCCTTTTCTATAGTAAATTTTGCAAAAAATAATTTTTTACTGTCTCAAATTTTAATTACGCCAGGGATTGCTTTTTCTATAGTAAATTATTCAAAAAATAATTTTTTCTGTCACAAATTTTAATTACGCCAGGGATTGCCTTTTCTATAGTAAATTATTCAAAAAATAATTTTTTACTGCCTCAAATTTTAATTACGCCAGGGATTGCCTTTTCTATAGTAAATTATTCAAAAATTCATTTTTTACTGTCTCAAATTTTAATTACGCCAGGGATTGCCTTTTCTATAGTAAATTATTCAAAAATTCATTTTATACTGTCGCAAATTTTAATTACGCCAGGGATTGCCTTTTCTATAGTAAATTATTCAAAAAATAATTTTTTACTGTCTCAAATTTTAATTACGCCAGGGATTGCCTTTTCTATAGTAAATTATTCAAAAAATAATTTTTTACTGTCTCAAATTTTAATTACGCCAGGGATTGCCTTTTCTATAGTAAATTATTCAAAAAATAATTTTTTACTGTCTCAAATTTTAATTACGCCAGGGATTGCCTTTTCTATAGTAAATTATTCAAAAATTCATTTTATACTGTCTCAAATTTTAATTACGCCAGGGATTGCCTTTTCTATAGTAAATTATTCAAAAAATAATTGTTTAGTGTCGCAAATTTTAATTACGCCAGGGATTGCCTTTTCTATAGTAAATTATTCAAAAAATAATTTTATACTGTCGCAAATTTTAATTACGCCAGGGATTGCCTTTTCTATAGTAAATTTTGCAAAAAATAATTTTTTACTGTCTCAAATTTTAATTACGCCAGGGATTGCCTTTTCTATAGTAAATTATTCAAAAATTCATTTTATACTGTCTCAAATTTTAATTACGCCAGGGATTGCCTTTTCTATAGTAAATTATTCAAAAAATAATTGTTTAGTGTCGCAAATTTTAGTTACGCCAGGGATTGCCTTTTCTATAGTAAATTATTCAAAAATTAATTTTTTTCTGTCGCAAATTTTAATTACGCCAGGGATTGCCTTTTCTATAGTAAATTATTCAAAAAATAATTTTTTACTGTCTCAAATTTTAATTACGCCAGGGACTGCCTTTTCTGTAGTAAATTATTCAAAAAATAATTTTTTCTGTCACAAATTTTAATTACGCCAGGGATTGCCTTTTCTATAGTAAATTATTCAAAAATAATTGTTTAGTGTCGCAAATTTTAATTACGCCAGGGATTGCCTTTTCTATAGTAAATTATTCAAAAAATAATTTTTTACTGTCTCAAATTTTAATTACGCCAGGGATTGCCTTTTCTATAGTAAATTATTCAAAAAATAATTTTTTCTGTCACAAATTTTAATTACGCCAGGGATTGCCTTTTCTATAGTAAATTATTCCAAAAAATAATTGTATAGTGTCGCAAATTTTAATTACGCCAGGGATTACCTTTTCTATAGTAAATTATTCAAAAAATAATTTTTTACTGTCTCAAATTTTAATTACGCCAGGGATTGCCTTTTCTATAGTAAATTATTCAAAAATTTATTTTTTACTGTCTCAAATTTTAATTACGCCAGGGATTGCCTTTTCTATAGTAAATTATTCAAAAAATAATTTTATACTGTCGCAAATTTTAATTACGCCAGGGATTGCCTTTTCTATAGTAAATTATTCAAAAAATAATTTTTTACTGTCTCAAATTTTAATTACGCCAGGCATTGCCTTTTCTATAGTAAATTATTCAAAAAAGAATTTTATACTGTCGCAAATTTTAATTACGCCAGGGATTGCCTTTTCTATAGTAAATTATTCAAAAAAATAATTTTATACTGTCGCAAATTTTAATTACGGCTGGGATTGCCTTTTCTATAGTAAATTATTCAAAAAATAATTTTATACTGTCGCAAATTTTAATTACGCCAGGGATTGCCTTTTCTATAGTAAATTATTCAAAAAATAATTGTTTAGTGTCGCAAATTTTAATTACGCCAGGGATTGCCTTTTCTATAGTAAATTATTCAAAAATTCATTTTTTACTGTCACAAATTTTAATTACGCCAGGGATTGCCTTTTCTATAGTAAATTATTCAAAAAATTATTTTTTACTGTCTCAAATTTTAATTACGCCAGGGATTGCCTTTTCTATAGTAAATTATTCAAAAATTCATTTTTTACTGTCTCAAATTTTAATTACGCCAGGGATAGCCTTTTCTACAGTAAATTATTCAAAAAATAATTTTATACTGTCGCAAATTTTAATTACGCCAGGGATTGCCTTTTCTATAGTAAATTATTCAAAAAATAATTGTTTAGTGTCGCAAATATTAATTACGCCAGGGATTGCCTTTTCTATAGTAAATTATTCAAAAATTCATTTTTTACAGTCACAAAATTTAATTACGCCAGGGATTGCCTTTTCTATAGTAAATTTTGCAAAAAATAATTTTTTACTGTCTCAAATTTTAATTACGCCAGGGATTGCCTTTTCTATAGTAAATTATTCCAAAAAATAATTGTATAGTGTCGCAAATTTTAATTACGCCAGGGATTACCTTTTCTATAGTAAATTATTCAAAAAATAATTTTTTCTGTCGCAAATTTTAAATACGCCAGGGATTGCTTTTTCTATAGTAAATTATTCAAAAAATAATTTTTTCTGTCACAAATTTTAATTACGCCAGGGGTTGCCTTTTCTATAGTAAATTATTCAAAAAATAATTTTTTACTGTCTCAAATTTTAATTACGCCAGGGATTGCCTTTTCTATAGTAAATTATTCAAAAATTCATTTTTTACTGTCTCAAATTTTAATTACGCCAAGGATTGCCTTTTCTATAGTAAATTATTCAAAAATTCATTTTATACTGTCGCAAATTTTAATTACGCCAGGGATTGCCTTTTCTATAGTAAATTATTCAAAAAATAATTTTTTACTGTCTCAAATTTTAATTACGCCAGGGATTGCCTTTTCTATAGTAAATTATTCAAAAATAATTTTTTACTGTCTCAAATTTTAATTACGCCAGGGATTGCCTTTTCTATAGTAAATTATTCAAAAAATAATTTTTTACTGTCTCAAATTTTAATTACGCCAGGGATTGCCTTTTCTATAGTAAATTTTGCAAAAAATAATTGTTTAGTGTCGCAAATTTTAATTACGCCAGGGATTGCCTTTTCTATAGTAAATTATTCAAAAAATAATTTTTTACTGTCTCAAATTTTAATTACGCCAGGGATTGCCTTTTCTATAGTAAATTATTCAAAAATTCATTTTATACTGTCTCAAATTTTAATTACGCCAGGGATTGCCTTTTCTATAGTAAATTATTCAAAAAATAATTGTTTAGTGTCGCAAATTTTAATTACGCCAGGGATTGCCTTTTCTATAGTAAATTATTCAAAAAATAATTTTATACTGTCGCAAATTTTAATTACGCCAGGGATTGCCTTTTCTATAGTAAATTATTCAAAAATTCATTTTTACTGCCTCAAATTTGAATTACGCCAGGGATTGCCTTTTCTATAGTAAATTATTCAAAAAATAATTTTTTACTGTCTCAAATTTTAATTACGCCAGGGATTGCCTTTTCTATAGTAAATTATTCAAAAATTTATTTTTTACTGTCTCAAATTTTAATTACGCCAGGGATTGCCTTTTCTATAGTAAATTATTCAAAAAATAATTTTATACTGTCGCAAATTTTAATTACGCCAGGGATTGCCTTTTCTATAGTAAATTATTCAAAAAATAATTTTTTACTGTCTCAAATTTTAATTACGCCAGGCATTGCCTTTTCTATAGTAAATTATTCAAAAAAGAATTTTATACTGTCGCAAATTTTAATTACGCCAGGGATTGCCTTTTCTATAGTAAATTATTCAAAAAAATAATTTTATACTGTCGCAAATTTTAATTACGGCTGGGATTGCCTTTTCTATAGTAAATTATTCAAAAAATAATTTTATACTGTCGCAAATTTTAATTACGCCAGGGATTGCCTTTTCTATAGTAAATTATTCAAAAAATAATTGTTTAGTGTCGCAAATTTTAATTACGCCAGGGATTGCCTTTTCTATAGTAAATTATTCAAAAATTCATTTTTTACTGTCACAAATTTTAATTACGCCAGGGATTGCCTTTTCTATAGTAAATTATTCAAAAAATTATTTTTTACTGTCTCAAATTTTAATTACGCCAGGGATTGCCTTTTCTATAGTAAATTATTCAAAAATTCATTTTTTACTGTCTCAAATTTTAATTACGCAAGGGATAGCCTTTTCTACAGTAAATTATTCAAAAAATAATTTTATACTGTCGCAAATTTTAATTACGCCAGGGATTGCCTTTTCTATAGTAAATTATTCAAAAAATAATTGTTTAGTGTCGCAAATATTAATTACGCCAGGGATTGCCTTTTCTATAGTAAATTATTCAAAAATTCATTTTTACAGTCACAAAATTTAATTACGCCAGGGATTGCCTTTTCTATAGTAAATTTTACAAAAAATAATTTTTTACTGTCTCAAATTTTAATTACGCCAGGGATTGCCTTTTCTATAGTAAATTATTCCAAAAAATAATTGTATAGTGTCGCAAATTTTAATTACGCCAGGGATTACCTTTTCTATAGTAAATTATTCAAAAAATAATTTTTTCTGTCGCAAATTTTAAATACGCCAGGGATTGCTTTTTCTATAGTAAAATTATTCAAAAAATAATTTTTTCTGTCACAAATTTTAATTACGCCAGGGGTTGCCTTTTCTATAGTAAATTATTCAAAAAATAATTTTTTACTGTCTCAAATTTTAATTACGCCAGGGATTGCCTTTTCTATAGTAAATTATTCAAAAATTCATTTTTTACTGTCTCAAATTTTAATTACGCCAAGGATTGCCTTTTCTATAGTAAATTATTCAAAAATTCATTTTATACTGTCGCAAATTTTAATTACGCCAGGGATTGCCTTTTCTATAGTAAATTATTCAAAAAATAATTTTTACTGTCTCAAATTTTAATTACGCCAGGGATTGCCTTTTCTATAGTAAATTATTCAAAATAATTTTTTTACTGTCTCAAATTTTAATTACGCCAGGGATTGCCTTTTCTATAGTAAATTATTCAAAAAATAATTTTTTACTGTCTCAAATTTTAATTACGCCAGGGATTGCCTTTTCTATAGTAAATTTTGCAAAAAATAATTGTTTAGTGTCGCAAATTTTAATTACGCCAGGGATTGCCTTTTCTATAGTAAATTATTCAAAAAATAATTTTTTACTGTCTCAAATTTTAATTACGCCAGGGATTGCCTTTTCTATAGTAAATTATTCAAAAATTCATTTTATACTGTCTCAAATTTTAATTACGCCAGGGATTGCCTTTTCTATAGTAAATTATTCAAAAAATAATTGTTTAGTGTCGCAAATTTAATTACGCCAGGGATTGCCTTTTCTATAGTAAATTATTCAAAAAATAATTTTATACTGTCGCAAATTTTAATTACGCCAGGGATTGCCTTTTCTATAGTAAATTTTGCAAAAAATAATTTTTTACTGTCTCAAATTTTAATTACGCCAGGGATTGCTTTTTCTATAGTAAATTATTCAAAAAATAATTTTTTCTGTCACAAATTTTAATTACGCCAGGGATTGCCTTTTCTATAGTAAATTATTCAAAAAATAATTTTTTACTGCCTCAAATTTTAATTACGCCAGGGATTGCCTTTTCTATAGTAAATTATTCAAAAATTCATTTTTTACTGTCTCAAATTTTAATTACGCCAGGGATTGCCTTTTCTATAGTAAATTATTCAAAAATTCATTTTATACTGTCGCAAATTTTAATTACGCCAGGGATTGCCTTTTCTATAGTAAATTATTCAAAAAATAATTTTTTACTGTCTCAAATTTTAATTACGCCAGGGATTGCCTTTTCTATAGTAAATTATTCAAAAAATAATTTTTTACTGTCTCAAATTTTAATTACGCCAGGGATTGCCTTTTCTATAGTAAATTATTCAAAAAATAATTTTTTACTGTCTCAAATTTTAATTACGCCAGGGATTGCCTTTTCTATAGTAAATTATTCAAAAATTCATTTTATACTGTCTCAAATTTTAATTACGCCAGGGATTGCCTTTTCTATAGTAAATTATTCAAAAAATAATTGTTTAGTGTCGCAAATTTTAATTACGCCAGGGATTGCCTTTTCTATAGTAAATTATTCAAAAAATAATTTTATACTGTCGCAAATTTTAATTACGCCAGGGATTGCCTTTTCTATAGTAAATTTTGCAAAAAATAATTTTTTACTGTCTCAAATTTTAATTACGCCAGGGATTGCCTTTTCTATAGTAAATTATTCAAAAATTCATTTTATACTGTCTCAAATTTTAATTACGCCAGGGATTGCCTTTTCTATAGTAAATTATTCAAAAAATAATTGTTTAGTGTCGCAAATTTTAGTTACGCCAGGGATTGCCTTTTCTATAGTAAATTATTCAAAAATTAATTTTTTTCTGTCGCAAATTTTAATTACGCCAGGGATTGCCTTTTCTATAGTAAATTATTCAAAAAATAATTTTTTACTGTCTCAAATTTTAATTACGCCAGGGACTGCCTTTTCTGTAGTAAATTATTCAAAAAATAATTTTTTCTGTCACAAATTTTAATTACGCCAGGGATTGCCTTTTCTATAGTAAATTATTCAAAAAATAATTGTTTAGTGTCGCAAATTTTAATTACGCCAGGGATTGCCTTTTCTATAGTAAATTATTCAAAAAATAATTTTTTACTGTCTCAAATTTTAATTACGCCAGGATTGCCTTTTCTATAGTAAATTATTCAAAAAATAATTTTTTCTGTCACAAATTTTAATTACGCCAGGGATTGCCTTTTCTATAGTAAATTTTTCAAAAAATAATTTTATACTGTCGCAAATTTTAATTACGCCAGGGATTGCCTTTTCTATAGTAAATTATTCAAAAAATAATTTTTTACTGTCTCAAATTTTAATTACGCCAGGGATTGCCTTTTCTATAGTAAATTATTCAAAAAATAATTTTATACTGTCTCAAATTTTAATTACGCCAGGGATTGCCTTTTCTATAGTAAATTATTCAAAAAATAATTGTTTAGTGTCGCAAATTTTAATTACGCCAGGGATTGCCTTTTCTATAGTAAATTATTCAAAAAATAATTTTATACTGTCTCAAATTTTAATTACGCCAGGGATTGCCTTTTCTTTAGTAAATTATTCAAAAATTCATTTTTACTGTCACAAATTTTAATTACGCCAGGGATTGCCTTTTCTATAGTAAATTTTGCAAAAAATAATTTTTTACTGTCTCAAATTTTAATTACGCCAGGGATTGCCTTTTCTATAGTAAATTATTCCAAAAAATAAATTGTTTAGTGTCGCAAATTTTAATTACGCCAGGGATTGCCTTTTCTATAGTAAATTATTCAAAAATAATTTTTTCTGTCGGAAATTTTAAATACGCCAGGGATTGCGTTTTCTATAGTAAATTATTCAAAAAATAATTTTTTCTGTCACAAATTTTAATTACGCCAGGGATTGCCTTTTCTATAGTAAATTATTCAAAAAATAATTTTTTACTGTCTCAAATTGTAATTACGCCAGGGATTGCCTTTTCTATAGTAAATTATTCAAAAAATAATTTTTTCTGTCACAAATTTTAATTACGCCAGGGATTGCCTTTTCTATAGTAAATTTTTCAAAAAATAATTTTATACTGTCGCAAATTTTAATTACGCCAGGGATTGCCTTTTCTATAGTAAATTATTCAAAAAATAATTTTTTACTGTCTCAAATTTTAATTATGCCAGGGATTGCCTTTTCTATAGTAAATTATTCAAAAAATAATTTTTTTCTGTCACAAATTTTAATTACGCCAGGGATTGCCTTTTCTATAGTAAATTTTTCAAAAAATAATTTTATACTGTCGCAAATTTTAATTACGCCAGGGATTGACTTTTCTATAGTAAATTATTCAAAAAATAATTTTTTACTGTCTCAAATTTTAATTACGCCAGGGATTGCCTTTTCTATAGTAAATTATTCAAAAAATAATTTTATACTGTCTCAAATTTTAATTACGCCAGGGATTGCCTTTTCTATAGTAAATTATTCAAAAAATAATTGTTTAGTGTCGCAAATTTTAATTACGCCAGGGATTGCCTTTTCTATAGTAAATTATTCAAAAAATAATTTTTTACTGTCTCAAATTTTAATTACGCCAGGGATTGCCTATTCTATAGTAAATTATTCCAAAAAATAATTGTTTAGTGTCGCAAATTTTAATTACGCCAGGGATTGCCTTTTCTATAGTAAATTATTCAAAAAATAATTTTTTCTGTCGCAAATTTTAAATACGCCAGGGATTGCCTTTTCTATAGTAAATTATTCAAAAAATATTTTTTTCTGTCACAAATTTTAATTACGCCAGGGATTGCCTTTTCTATAGTAAATTATTCAAAAAATAATATTTTACTGTCTCAAATTTTAATTACGCCAGGGATTGCCTTTTCTATAGTAAATTATTCAAAAATTCATTTTTTACTGTCTCAAATTTTAATTACGCCAGGGATTGCCTTTTCTATAGTAAATTATTCAAAAATTCATTTTATACTGTCGCAAATTTTAATTACGCCAGGGATTGCCTTTTCTATAGTAAATTATTCAAAAAATAATTTTTTACTGTCTCAAATTTTAATTACGCCAGGGATTGCCTTTTCTATAGTAAATTATTCAAAAAATAATTTTATACTGCCGCAAATTTTAATTACGCCAGGGATTGCCTTTTCTATAGTTAATTATTCAAAAAATAATTTTTTAGTGTCGCAAATTTTAATTACGCCAGGGATTGCCTTTTCTATAGTAAACTATGCAAAAAACAATTTTTTCTGTCACAAATTTTAATTACGCCAGGGATTGCCTTTTCTATAGTAAATTATTCAAAAAATAATTTTATACTGTCGCAAATTTTAATTACGCCAGTGATTGCCTTTTCTATAGTAAATTATTCAAAAAATAATTTTATACTGTCACAAATTTTAATTACGCCAGGGATTGCCTTTTCTATAGTAAATTATTCAAAAAATAATTTTTATACTGCCTCAAATTTTAATTACGCCAGGGATTGCCTTTTCTATAGTAAATTATTCAAAAAATAATTGTTTAGTGTCGCAAATTTTAATTACGCCAGGGATTGCCTTTTCTATAGTAAATAATTCAAAAAATAATTTTATACTGTCTCAAATTTTAATTACGCCAGGGATTGCCTTTTCTATAGTAAATTATTCAAAAATTCATTTTTTACTGTCACAAATTTTAATTACGCCAGGGATTGCCTTTTCTATAGTAAATTATTCAAAAAATAATTTTTTACTGTCTCAAATTTTAATTACGCCAGGGATTGCCTATTCTATAGTAAATTATTCCAAAAAATAATTGTTTAGTGTCGCAAATTTTAATTACGCCAGGGATTGCCTTTTCTATAGTAAATTATTCAAAAAATAATTTTTTCTGTCGCAAATTTTAAATACGCCAGGGATTGCCTTTTCTATAGTAAATTATTCAAAAAATAATTTTTTCTGTCACAAATTTTAATTACGCCAGGGATTGCCTTTTCTATAGTAAATTATTCAAAAAATAATATTTTACTGTCTCAAATTTTAATTACGCCAGGGATTGCCTTTTCTATAGTAAATTATTCAAAAATTCATTTTTTACTGTCTCAAATTTTAATTACGCCAGGTATTGCCTTTTCTATAGTAAATTATTCAAAAATTCATTTTATACTGTCGCAAATTTTAATTACGCCAGGGATTGCCTTTTCTATAGTAAATTATTCAAAAAATAATTTTTTACTGTCTCAAATTTTAATTACGCCAGGGATTGCCTTTTCTATAGTAAATTATTCAAAAAATAATTTTATACTGCCGCAAATTTTAATTACACCAGGGATTGCCTTTTCTATAGTTAATTATTCAAAAAATAATTTTTTAGTGTCGCAAATTTTAATTACGCCAGGGATTGCCTTTTCTATAGTAAATTATGCAAAAAATAATTTTTTTTGTCACAAATTTTAATTACGCCAGGGATTGCCTTTTCTGTAGTAAATTATTCAAAAAATAATTTTATACTGTCGCAAATTTTAATTACGCCAGTGATTGCCTTTTCTATAGTAAATTATTCAAAAAATAATTTTATACTGTCACAAATTTTAATTACGCCAGGGATTGCCTTTACTATAGTAAATTATTCAAAAAATAATTTTATACTGTCGCAAATTTTAATTACGCCAGGGATTGCCTTTTCTATAGTTAATTATTCAAAAAATAATTTTTTAGTGTCGCAAATTTTAATTACGCCAGGGATTGCCTTTTCTATAGTAAATTATTCAAAAATTAATTTTTTACTGTCTCAAATTTTAATTACGCCAGGGATTGCATTTTCTATAGTAAATTATTCAAAAAATAATTTTTTCTGTCACAAATTTTACTTACGCCAGGGATTGCCTTTTCTATAGTAAATTATTCAAAAATTCATTTTATACTGTCGCAAATTTTAATTACGCCAGGGATTGCCTTTTCTATAGTAATATTTGCAAAAAAATAATTGTTTAGTGTCGCAAATTTTAATTACGCCAGGGATTGCCTTTTCTATAGTAAATTTTGCAAAAAATAATTGTTTAGTGTCGCAAATTTTAATTACGCCAGGGATTGCCTTTTCTATAGTAAATTATTCAAAAAATAATTTTTTCCTGTCTCAAATTTTAATTACGCCAGGGATTGCTTTTCTATAGTAAATTATTCAAAAATTCATTTTATACTGTCTCAAATTTTAATTACGCCAGGGATTGCCTTTTCTATAGTAAATTATTCAAAAAATAATTGTTTAATGTCGTAAATTTTAATTACGCCAGGGATTGCCTTTTCTATAGTGAATTATTCAAAAAATAATTTTATACCGTCCCAAATTTTAATTACGCCAGGGATTGCCTTTTCTATAGTAAATTATTCAAAAAATAATTTTTTACTGTCTCAAATTTTAATTACGCCAGGGATTGCCTTTTCTATAGTAAATTATTCAAAAAATAATTTTTTCTGTCACAAATTTTAATTGCGCCAGGGATTGCCTTTTGTATAGTAAATTATTCAAAAAATAATTGTTTAGTGTCGCAAATTTTAATTACGCCAGGGATTGCCTTTTCTATAGTAAATTATTCAAAAAATAATTTTTTACTGTCTCAAATTTTAATTACGCCAGGGATTGCCTTTTCTATAGTAAATTATTCAAAAAATAATTCTTTCTGTCACAAATTTTAATTACGCCAGGGATTGCCTTTTCTATAGTAAATTTTTCAAAAAATAATTTTATACTGTCGCAAATTTTAATTACGCCAGGGATTGCCTTTTCTATAGTAAATTATTCAAAAAATAATTTTTTACTGTCTCAAATTTTAATTACGCCAGGGATTGCCTTTTCTATAGTAAATTATTCAAAAAATAATTTTATACTGTCTCAAATTTTAATTAGGCCAGGGATTGCCTTTTCTATAGTAAATTATTCAAAAATAATTGTTTAGTGTGGCAAATTTTAATTACGCCAGGGATTGCCTTTTCTATAGTAAATTATTCAAAAAATAATTTTATACTGTCTCAAATTTTAATTACGCCAGGGATTGCCTTTTCTATAGTAAATTATTCAAAAAATTCATTTTTTACTGTCACAAATTTTAATTACGCCAGGGATTGCCTTTTCTATAGTAAATTTTGCAAAAAATAATTTTTTACTGTCTCAAATTTTAATTACGCCAGGGATTGCCTATTCTATAGTAAATTATTCCAAAAAATAATTGTTTAGTGTCTCAAATTTTAATTACGCCAGGGATTGCCTTTTCTATAGTAAATTATTCAAAAATAATTTTTTCTGTCGCAAATTTTAAATACGCCAGGGATTGCCTTTTCTATAGTAAATTATTCAAAAAATAATGTTTTCTGTCACAAATTTTAATTACGCCAGGGATTGCCTTTTCTATAGTAAATTATTCAAAAAATAATTTTTTACTGTCTCAAATTTTAATTACGCCAGGGATTGCCTTTTCTATAGTAAATTATTCAAAAATCCATTTTTTACTGTCTCAAATTTTAATTACGCCAGGGATTGCCTTTTCTATAGTAAATTATTCAAAATTTCATTTTATACTGTCGCAAATTTTAATTACGCCAGGGATTGCCTTTTCTATAGTAAATTATTCAAAAAATAATTTTTTACTGTCTCAAATTTTAATTACGCCAGGGATTGCCTTTTCTATAGCAAATTATTCAAAAAATAATTTTTTACTGTCTCAAATTTTAATTACGCCAGGGATTGCCTTTTCTATAGTAAATTATTCAAAAAATAATTTTTTACTGTCTCAAATTTTAATTACGCCAGGGATTGCCTTTTCTATAGTAAATTATTCAAAAAATAATTTTATACTTTCGCAAATTTTAATTACGCCAGGGATTGCCTTTTCTATAGTAAATTATTCAAAAAATAATTGTTTAGTGTCGCAAATTTTAATTACGCCAGGGATTGCCTTTTCTATAGTAAATTATTCAAAAAATAATTTTATACTGTCCCAAATTTTAATTACGCCAGGGATTGCCTTTTCTATAGTAAATTATTCAAAAAATAATTTTTTACTGTCTCAAAATTTAATTACGCCAGGGATTGCCTTTTCTATAGTAAATTATTCAAAAAATAATTTTTTCTGTCACAAATTTTAATTACGCCAGGGATTGCCTCTTCTATAGTAAATTATTCAAAAAATAATTGTTTAGTGTCGAAAATTTTAATTACGCCAGGGATTGCCTTTTCTGTAGTAAATTATTCAAAAATAATTTTTTACTGTCTCAAATTTTAATTACGCCAGGGATTGCCTTTTCTATAGTAAATTACTCAAAAAATAATTTTTTCTGTCACAAATTTTAATTACGCCAGGGATTGCCTTTTCTATAGTAAATTTTTCAAAAAATAATTTTATACTGTCGCAAATTTTAGTTACGCCAGGGATTGCCTTTTCTATAGTAAATTATTCAAAAAATAATTTTTTACTCTCTCAAATTTTAATTACGCCAGGGATTGCCTTTTCTATAGTAAATTATTCAAAAAATAATTTTATACTGTCTCAAATTTTAATTACGCCAGGGATTGCCTTTTCTATAGTAAATTATTCAAAAATTCATTTTTTACTGTCACAAATTTTTAATTACGCCAGGGATTGCCTTTTCTATAGTAAATTTTGCAAAAAATAATTTTTTACTGTCTCAAATTTTAATTACGCCAGGGATTGCCTATTCTATAGTAAATTATTCCAAAAAATAATTGTTTAGTGTCGCAAATTTTAATTACGCCAGGGATTGCCTTTTCTATAGTAAATTATTCAAAAAATAATTTTTTCTGTCGCAAATTTTAAATACGCCAGGGATTGCCTTTTCTATAGTAAATTATTCAAAAAATAATGTTTTCTGTCACAAATTTTAATTACGCCAGGGATTGCCTTTTCTATAGTAAATTATTCAAAAAATAACTTTATACTGTCTCAAATTTTAATTATGCCAGGGATTGCCTTTTCTATAGTAAATTATTCAAAAAATAATTGTTTAGTGTCGCAAATTTTAATTACGCCAGGGATTGCCTTTTCTATAGTAAATTATTCAAAAAATAATTTTATACTGTCTCAAATTTTAATTACGCCAGGGATTGCCTTTTCTATAGTAAATTATTCAAAAATTCATTTTTTACTGTCACAAATTTTAATTACGCCAGGGATTGCCTTTTCTATAGTAAATTTTGCAAAAAATAATTTTTTACTGTCTCAAATTTTAATTACGCCAGGGATTGCCTATTCTATAGTAAATTATTCCAAAAAATAATTGTTTAGTGTCGCAAATTTTAATTACGCCAGGGATTGCCTTTTCTATAGTAAATTATTCAAAAAATAATTTTTTCTGTCGCAAATTTTAAATACGCCAAGGATTGCCTTTTCTATAGTAAATTATTCAAAAATAATTTTTTACTGTCTCAAATTTTAATTACGCCAGGGATTGCCTTTTCTATAGTAAATTATTCAAAAAATAATTTTTTCTGTCACAAATTTTAATTACGCCAGGGATTGCCTTTTCTATAGTAAATTTTTCAAAAAATAATTTTATACTGTCGCAAATTTTAATTACGCCAGGGATTGCCTTTTCTATAGTAAATTATTCAAAAAATAATTTTTTACTCTCTCAAATTTTAATTACGCCAGGGATTGCCTTTTCTATAGTAAATTATTCAAAAAATAATTTTATACTGTCTCAAATTTTAATTACGCCAGGGATTGCCTTTTCTATAGTAAATTATTCAAAAATCCATTTTTTACTGTCTCAAATTTTAATTAGGCCAGGGATTGCCTTTTCTATAGTAAATTATTCAAAAAATAATTTTTTTACTGTCTCAAATTTTAATTACGCCAGGGATTGCCTTTTCTATAGTAAATTATTCAAAAAATAATTTTATACTTTCGCAAATTTTAATTACGCCAGGGATTGCCTTTTCTATAGTAAATTATTCAAAAAATAATTGTTTAGTGTCGCAAATTTTAATTACGCCAGGGATTGCCTTTTCTATAGTAAATTATTAAAAAAATAATTTTTTACTGTCTCAAATTTTAATTACGCCAGGGATTGCCTTTTCTATAGTAAATTATTCAAAAAATAATTTTTTTACTGTCTCAAATTTTAATTACGCCAGGGATTGCCTTTTCTATAGTAAATTATTCAAAAAATAATTTTATACTTTCGCAAATTTTAATTACGCCAGGGATTGCCTTTTCTATAGTAAATTATTCAAAAAATAATTGTTTAGTGTCGCAAATTTTAATTACGCCAGGGATTGCCTTTTCTATAGTAAATTATTCAAAAAATAATTTTATACTGTCCCAAATTTTAATTACGCCAGGGATTGCCTTTTCTATAGTAAATTATTCAAAAAATAATTTTTTACTGTCTCAAAATTTGATTACGCCAGGGATTGCCTTTTCTATAGTAAATTATTCAAAAAATAATTTTTTCTGTCACAAATTTTAATTACGCCAGGGATTGCCTCTTCTGTAGTAAATTATTCAAAAAATAATTGTTTAGTGTCGAAAATTTTAATTACGCCAGGGATTGCCTTTTCTGTAGTAAATTATTCAAAAATAATTTTTTACTGTCTCAAATTTTAATTACGCCAGGGATTGTCTTTTCTATAGTAAATTATTCAAAAATCCATTTTTTACTGTCTCAAATTTTAATTACGCCAGGGGATTGCCTTTTCTATAGTAAATTATTCAAAATTTCATTTTATACTGTCGCAAATTTTAATTACGCCAGGGATTGCCTTTTCTATAGTAAATTATTCAAAAAATAATTGTTTAGTGTCGCAAATTTAATTACGCCAGGATTGCCTTTTC